>VNWX01001022.1:0-16994 GCA_009869905.1 Ceratophysella communis
TCGATACAAGTTCTTATCCACTAAAGGACGCGCCTAAGCGAAAAACAGCCAAAGGCTTATGGCCAATTCTCGGCGCGCACGACTGAATCTGTTAGGAACTTATTTCAAACCGATGAATATTTTGCCTAGTTTTAGTACGTATGTATGTAAGTTGGAAAAGGGTGATTCTTCCCTAAAATATTTTTGTAAAATCTAGCCTAAACTTTATAGCGGTTCCAAGTTTTCAAAATGATGACATGATTAAATTCAGAATTGTGTAGGTTATTTCTGGTATTTATTTTAGGCTTCTCTTCTGCGATTTCTCTTTAAACTGTAGTCTTAAAAGTGAAGGTATTAGGAAATGATTTTGTTAAATAACCGTCGGTACTGATGCAGTATGTGACGCGGTGATCGCATACGGCATTGATGGCGATTTAATGTATTTTTAACCTTTATTAGCATGCAATTTTCCTAATCTTAAATAATGTTATCGTTTGTGTATCAAAAATTCAATGATGAATTCTAGATTTTGAGTGTACAATTTTTTTAAAGAAATTAAAGAAACGCGCCTATAATTAGCTTTTATTACAAGCTTGTGAAAGTTTGCGCAGCGCACTGTAGAGAATAAAATATTGAAGAATTTAGCGGTAACATCGAAGCTTGGGCTATAAGGATAAGCCAGATAGTGCTGGTATCGTCTGTAAAATAAACCATTTGAGTCTTGAAATCCGAATAATAAAAAAATAAGCCTTATCATTTTTAGTAGAAAATGTGAAGGTTATCCTTACTTTGGGATTTGAGAATGGTTTATTTTATAAAAGAAGAAAACAGTATAGAGGTATAGCGTGCATAAATTTGAGAATATGGTTCCGCATTAGTTCCGTATTATCCACTTCGAAATTGGTTCTCCAGGGCACGCTAATGAGGTTTAAAAAGGTGGACTCTATGCGTGTAGAGGAAGTACTGCACAGGGTAGGGTACTGTATATTATTATGTGTATAAATGAGATGTATGATAGAGAAAATGCTGTTGGGAAGCCGTTCCCAAATGCTTTCACCGATCGATCGTCAGAGCCGAGGAAGAGGGAAAACCTGGTTAGTAGTTCATTCGCCGGCCGAGTCTAGCCAAGACTTTCTGTCGGTCCGATGGCCTGAGTGGGTTCTCTCGCTCTAACTCTTGGCAGGAGAAGCCAGGGAGAAAGTTGGGCTGCCAAGCTTTCACTGCTGCCTCTTCCTGCGCATCCACCCTCACAACAGTCGGGTTGTTAGAACCGTGAAGCTCTAGGTCCGCATGCTGCATGTGGCCAGACCAAGGCTTGGCTCAGGTTGGCAGATCTCTCTCTCTCCCTCCCTTCCCAACCGAACTTGTTGAGCAACGTTTCATCCTGGAAACTTTCTCTCGGACGGATCCTTTCTCCCTCGCATGCCTACAGTGTTGGAAGCTCATAGAGTAGTTCCCGCACAACGACTTGTGAAAGCGAGTGCCTGCTTCCAGTCTCATCCCACTCTTCACGTGAGTGTGCAAGAGTGATAGCATTGTTTTATTTCATTCGTCATCTGGGAATAAGCAAGAATAAAGTTAAGCCATGCAAATCCGTGGGGTCAGTCGAAGTGGAGCGGGTGGTGGCAGGGAAACTGGAGCTTGAGAAGAGGCCTTGTCATGTGAAAGTGCGCAAGGTATTGGCTGCCTAGTAAGAGAAAGTGGCAGCGTGCCGAGTTCGATTGTTGTAAGGTCCACTGACGTTGAAGACCAATTGTGTCATGTCCATGTCCATGTGGTCGGAGTACACTCAAGCGTGGATCACCAGAGTCCTGGGCTCGACGGCTCGGAATGTCATTGGAAATAGTTGTTGTAGTGCGGTGTTTCCTCGTGCCAAACAGATCAGTGAACAGACACGGGATGCACTGAGGCATCTCCTCACCTCAATCTTCTACTCGCCGTCTTCTAGCTGCCCTCTTGGGTTCCTAATAGCTCGGTCCATTGCCTACCTTCCAGACTGCCCACCTCACAGACAGACACTCGGACCGATTCCAGGTCCTTCTAGCCCCTCGGTAATTATTGTAACATTTTCTTCCAGTGTCCTGTCACCATGCAGTTAAGGTGGAGCCTGTGTATACGAAATAGAAATAGCTTTCTTCGATGCATTCCCTTTAAAATATTTTGTAGATTTTCGGTCATCTAAGTTAGTATAAAATTCAAACTAATGTGCATTATAAAACAAGCTATAATTGCTAGTAAATATTGAAAAACCCACAGTACGTTATACAGCAACTATCATTCATGCTCATTCGGAATGTATGTAATAAAGTAATAATACATATAACAGCATGAAAACTGCTACGAGTAACGGGGCTATGCCACGATATTGAGACAATTTCACATTCCCTGTTAGGATATAGGCAGGTATGCCTACTTTCTTTACTTTCTCTCAGTATCTGCTGAGTGCATTTAGTACAAACCTCGTGCCAGTTACTTGATGTCTGTGCAGAGCGCCAGTTAATCCCCGAGATTAGGAAAAGCCTGCTGTACAATCTCAAGTCATTTAAGCACTGGCTGTAGGGCAACCGTTCATGTGGTACAAATTAATCTAGTGTTAAGATATCAATGCTATGTACATCAAGCATGTGGGATGCTTAGAAATTCCAAGCGAAAACGACAGAAGGAACATGCCACCTTCTTACGGAAATCAATTTTCATATCTTAAGTGTAAATTAACAAAAAGTGAGCGGTTTTGTACCGTATCATCTTCCCGTCCCATCTTCCTTAACTCTGAAAAATTCGGAAAGCAGCAAAATTTAAATAGCTAAAGTTTCGATCCCAACTAAATCAGCTTCGGCTGTCAACAAAATGCAACATTTTATAGCAATGAAAAATCATGAGGCTCTAAAACTTTAAAGCTCCAATGCGTGTCTTGTTTCAGCTGTTGTATACATATGATCAATTAAATACTTTCCCCACAGTAATCCAAGTGTTCGCAATAAATAATGAAAAGGATTTTCGGAGTATCTTAACACAGCAGTACTTCTATTCCTTTCCAAGTATTGAATACTGCTGCCAACTTGAAACTACGTGGAAATTGCTTTACTTTTCAGGATTGTTCATGTGGAAGAGAAGAAGCGGTGGGACTGGTAGCGGGCCTGTAGGCGACGTCCTCGGATCTGTAGTGGCTCAAAAGTATCTCCCTGAAGAGGTCACATTGACCCAACCCCCACGACCCACCTCATCCTTTCACCGACAATCCACCAAAGTCACTAAGGGCAGCAGTGCCGACTCCCAGTGGCACTCCCATTCCTTCCACCAACAATCCCTGTCCAGATCTCGAAACATTGGGCCTCCGCGTCGCTGTGACTCTTCCGAATTGGCGGATTCGCCCATCAGAACTGAGGCCATCAAAGTGAGAACTGAATCCTTTAATTTTCTCATAGCTCCAGCATTTCAGTGTCGCAGGCTGAAAGGCTATCATCGCGATCGCCAAGTTTTTAAATTATTGATACGACAAAAAAAAAGCGAAATAAACTATAAATGCGTATTCATCTCTAAATTTGAAAGTAATAATACTTACACGGTCCTATGTAATCTTAGCTATGAATCAATGCCTATTTATTTGGCTTATCCACACACAGCCGAATGCCATTAATTAACCCACCTATGTGGTGGCCCGTGTGCTTGGCATCAGGGATCTCAAAATCTGACTTCGACTTAGGCTAGATTATATAATTTAAGGTTAGGTTAGTTTACACCTACACGGGGTATCTCAATTTGAGTTAGGTTAGGTTAGTTTTCCTAATTGTTCGAAGCTGTTCCCGTACTTTCAATACAAAGGGAATGGCCTACCTACGACATTTGTGGGAGAATGGATTTCGGGTGTATGTGCCCAAGTCATTTATTTTGCATGGCTTTACACTACTTTAATGTAGCCCAATCACGGGCAATATACTGTATAAGTACGCAAAGCATAAGATAAAACCAGAAACGCATTTGAATTTTGAATAAATTATGAATAAAATAGTTAATTTAGTACAAAACGAGCAATTTTCAGCAATAACTGTGTAACTGTGTAAGGAGATTTAGGGCATGCATGATAGGATTTTCGCCTCAACACGTTAAAAGCCAATAGAACAGCATTGACTTAGCAGCACTTCGATAATCATGCTATTATAGGCTTTACCTGCTCTTTCGGGTTTCTATTTGTTCCTTGGAATCGTAAAGTCATCACATCATTCTGTCAGCATCACTGAATGTCCTTGGTCGCATTACTCACATTTATTCGTACGAGCTAGGTATTTCAGCATACACAATGACGAATCTGCTTATCGTTTCGAAACCGCAGGGATACGTAGGGCAAAGTAAGATTGGGTGACAGTTATATACAGTACCACTACAGTATACAGCTACTACCTAGAGTACTACTGTAGACTGTAGGTAGTACCCTGTCGCATATGCGTACCGCGTACCATCCAAGTCTCAAAAAAGTAAAAAAGACGGTATGGGGTGTTAACCCAAAAAACTAGACCTGTTGTACGAATTCATTTTTAATGATTCTTTGGATTTAAAAATTAAGCCAGTCTGAATTATTTTGCTTGTTTTGTAATCTGTTATAAATTAGAAAAATAGATAGGCCGCCTAAATGCTCAGAAATCTTTAGTAAACATTAGTTTATTCGACGATGTCACAATGTTCTTTTCCATTTAGTCGCGGCGCTGCAATTTATGGCCATTGGTCCAAGAAGCACCTTGTCTTTAACGGAAAAGGTACAAAGTGTGTAACCCAATATACGGGATTTAGATGAGAGTTATTTTGCTTTTGTTTGTAAGGAAGGAAGCAAGCGTTCAACAAATGTCTCGCGTGTCACTCAGACTCTCTGAAACACGTTTCCTTTTTATTACTTTCTCTCTGCATGGACCAACTAATAGGTCTCAGGTCTCGGGCTAAACACCCAGTGAGATTTTTCGCACACTCTCGACACTGCCTCAGCCCAGGAACGGGAATGAGTGACATTATTTATCAGACGGGATGTCGCACAGCTCTGCCCACGCTTGGGCGCTGTGTAGCCTAGAATGAAGTGGATTAGCTCAGAGCAGTTTAATTAACTGATTACGTGTACTACCTGGAGCGTTTGAAGCTGGCTTGTCTCCAAATCTTTATTGTTTCAGGACTTTCGGTTGACAACTTGGCCAGGAGCTTATGAGTGATTACCCGTAACAGACTAATGGATATTAAAGGTGACATAGGGGCACCTTTGGGGATTTGCGTCATGTCCCACTACGTCGTGGATTGTAGCAAACTGCCAGTTTGGATGACTCGAGAGATCGTTTCATTTGGCGAACGCAGAATCGTAGTTCTGTTTATAAGCGGTTGTACGTTTGTTTGGAGCTAATAAATACGTAGCTTAGGTGGAATCATTCGAATAATACATTTTCTGTACTTCCTCAAGTCGGGCAATTTGGATCTTTGGAAGTTTTGCAGACCGGATAAGTACCCAAAGATTGCAAACTTACAGTCCAACTGCAAAATGAGTTTTAGGGCTTGTTTCTTGAATGATTTTTATATGGTTACTTTGTATTTGCTAGAAAAATAGCATTATACTTTTTTTAAATAATGTTTTTTAACTCGAATAAGAATTTTTGAAACGAGGAAAAACAAGGGTCGGTATAGAGTGTAAGAGCTTTTGTACACATGTAACGTAGTGCCGCCAAGGGATTTACAATATATATGCATGGGTCTGCTCACTTTTACTGTTATTATTATTATCCTCATCATCGCAGGCTACTACGACTACGAGGAATATATCTGACGTCTAGCGTGTGCGAAGTATAGTGCAATGCATTTTAGGATGTCCGTATTGTCTAGAAAAGTGCCTCTTGTGAATAACTGATCTAGATCCTCAACTGTAGTGTGAGAGCAACGCACATCGGACCATGAATAAATTGAATCAACAAAAGGAAAAGTGAAAACAGACAACGCGGTACGCTGTCTGGGGCAAATTCGCTTTGGGCAGTAGGCTTATAGGTCTAGTCCGTCCTGGATGGAATTGCTAGTTTTGTTTGTTTATTAGGATTAGGAGAACTCCTTGTTTAGCCAATGATTTGTCTGGGGTGTTGAGTATTCTTATAGGCATCTCTCACCGTAATTGCCAGAAAGGCTGATTTCAATTAAAATTTCAGTTAAATATTTAGGTAGGTACGAATTATATGCTGAAAATATGAAGCTGGCAATCGCGTCAAGCAAAAATATTCGAACCTGAAACAATATGGGCTGGTATTGCTGGTTTGCTAACATAAACCAATTAGTAATTCCCTTGGTTCCACCCAGAGTCAACTATAAAAAGATAATTACAAAGTAAGAGGTGTACAAGTCCAACACAAGATTCGTGCTTGTAGCTTGTACTAGACCTTAGTTATAACTTATTCAAAGCTTGAGTGCCTCCTACAGAGTATGGTTGGCATGAGCTCGAGTTATGTATGATGACCGAGACTCATCAATATTCATAACGGAAAATTGGAGGAATTGTCACACTATTAATTCATACTCCAGAACAACCGAAAACTATGCATAGATTTAAAATAGGTGCGTAGAAACGGGTACTTTGTCGTTTCAGGTATATTTCCAATCTGCGTGTTTTTCTGCCTAGCCTCAAGTAGATTTAAAGGTTGATGCATAATTTTTATTCGGGGGAATATTTGGTCAATTCTGCCCATGCTTGGTTTCGCGAACTCGTTAATATTAATGAGTTTAACTATTTCTGGCCTTTCTGGCGCAACTTTTTCATTTTTTTTTCATTAGATAAGTGAGCGTTTTTGTTTTTAAATTTTGAACTAGACTTTCACTTTTTACTTTCACTTTGGAATTTTGAGTTCAATTTTGTGATTAGACTCTGAGTTGAAAGATCAAAATACCGGAAGTGTTAAGGCGGTTCACAATTTTACAGAATGGCTTGATTTTTGATTGCTTAAAATTATCATTTTCAAATATAGTGAATCATTTCTATTCTATTCCTATTCATAATATTGCATGTTTCATTGATGCTAGTCATGAAAGTTCGCTTTCGCTAAAGTAGCGTTAAACGGGAATATGCTTACAGTAGACTCTCTGACTAGGAAAAATTCTAAAGCGCGTGATAGCTGGTAGCAGCAGGGAAAGCTCTCTTCTCATGATTTGCTTTCTTCTATTCACTGGCTCGAGTCCTTAGTGGGTAAGTGGAGTGGAAGCTGATACCGTATAAGAAGCAGAACTGCAGGACTAAAGAAACTCAATGGAACAGAACATTTTTCAACGAAAACTCATTACATTCTCACAGTTGCGCATTGAAAGCCAGAGCAGAACTACTATAAAATAAGTTAGCACAAAAATAGAAGCGCAAAAGACGACGTGGATAAATGAAGAAATATGATATAGTAGATAATTTGCTATACCAGATTTACTAAATGTAAGATTTCCCTTATCCTTTTTCGTCGTCGCTGATGTCGTGTTTTTTACATCTGCTTTTAGGGGTAATTACTTTGCGTGAGTTGCGTTAACTCCGCTGCTCCGGAACTTCCTGAACCGGAGAAAGCAGCCTACTCACTGTTTTGCTCAAAACAAGGTGTATATGTTATACAATATGTTTGTTTTAAACTCAGCAGAGTATTAAATTCATTTTATTTCCCTTTTAAGTACATAATTTATTTGGTAGACACACGTATCGGGAGAGTTCGTAAAAGTCAGGAGCGAGATAGGTCGTTATCATGCAGAGTACATCCTTTTGTTCCACTCTACTATAGCACAGTTAAATCAATCCTCGGAACCCAATAGGGTATACGGGCTGGTGCAATATATGAACAGCCTGGTTCTGAACTGCTCGTAATTTATCTACTTCATGTTAGCACTACGTCGAGTGCACTGGGAGAGTTCCCACATTTGTGCCCGAATTCGGCTTTCAAAAACAGAGTGTATCGATTAGTCGATCAGATTTATTTTCTAGAACTGTATTCAAACTGAGACAATGTACTGCACACTCGCGTCGTTAAATACTTTTGCTGGAGCTATAGAGATTTGCTGGACTTCATAGAAATAATAATATGTTCTTTTGTTATTGAATGTCCACAGTTGATTCGAGATCTGAATCGGTCTGTGGCAACACACGGTGCCCTTGCAGCTCTCCTCGGCGGGTCCGGGGATGGTCCGTATCTCCGGGATGAACTCCGGCGGGGCAGAAGAACTGCTCAAGAACTTGCAGCCGTTGTCAAAAGCCACACTCTTACCTTATCTCCTCGAGTGAGTCTAATTTCTCATTTCCCGTCCTTTGCTCTTTAAAAGTACAAAATTGGTTTTTCTGTTGACGGCACGGGGCTACGGCTCGTGCTGGAAAGGCAGAGCAGAATGCGGTAGCCGGAAGCTCCCTTCAACTCACCCCTTGTTCTTTCCCGGAGCATCTCCAAACTGAGTTCGATCGAGGCCTAACTCTCTGCGTACGTGGTGCCCAGAGGAAATTCCGATTTGTGTTCTCCGGCCTTTCTCCACGTTCAAGTGTAACCTACTTACTTAACTGATTGAGCAAACACTGCCGACGTTCGCGCTGATTAAAAATCAATACCTTAAGTTAATATACCTCCAGTCTTTGCCTAGGCAAACACACATATTATTTATCTGGAAAATTCTTGGAAAGCAGTTTGCGCCCGGTGGCCTTTATGCAGATGTCACGTCTAGAGGCTTCTGGTTGCCAAATTCCTATACACTTGAGCCAACCTAAATCATCGGTTGTCGGTTGTATAGAATCTAAGAGTTGCTCTTTCCTTTTCAAACTAATTGTAAGTAAATAGCTCTTGCTACAAGCAAGGACAAGGAAACGTAGTCAGAACTCAAAATTTGAATGTTTTGAGAGAAAGTACTCCCTACTAGCTCAAGTCGCAGCATCCGTACTGAAAAACCAATTTGTGTATTGTATTGTATTATACCAATGCCAAACTCAGCTAAGTTTATACATATGCGAATTTAATCTTGCAGTACGCGATGGGCAGAAAAAGAAAGGGCGGAGTTGGAGCGGATTTGGCATCTCCTCCTCTGCTGTTTGGATTCCTTGGGTAAGCTCTATTTACGGTGCTTCTCTTACTTTACTAGGATTGTGAAGTATTGTTGCAATTCTCCGTTCGATCTGACTCTGGCATTTGGATTCGAACTTATTTTATTTGGAATTTTAAAACAGCAATCATTTTCGGCGTAATCATAAGTATATTTTATATGTTGCTTTCACAGAAAACTCAATGCAGCGTTCCCTAGTACTTCTGCGTGACTTTTCATTAGCGGATGGGAGCAACACGCTTATTCATACAGGACTAGAAGGACTCAATCATCATCACCATCCCGTTCGTCAAAATCAATCTTCATCTGGGGAAGGAGCGGATGTTCCACTTCTAGACAAAATTTCTGTCGAGGGAGTGGAGGCTTCCCAACTTTGCAAGTAAGAGTTACCCGTTGCCATAGTTGCATTCATCCATCATGGTCCAATCACATCTGCATCAATTTAGGGCCTAAGAACAAAGAATAACTGCAGATAGACCTAATTTCTTTTCAGATAGGCTAGGCGCACCAGTGTTGCTTAAGCGGTGAGAAAATCGCAGCGCAACGGCAATTCTCATGCTCTGTAGAACTGTCATAAAAGTGAAAGTTGGGAGAAAGTAAAGCCTGAAAATTGACAATAATCAGGCTAGACGAACAAAAAGTATGGTCGGTGAACCCCAAGTCGTGCTAACTCTGGCACAATCATGTCACGCAGTAGTAGAAGAGGTCCTAAGGCACAAGGATTCTTGCACACAGGACTCACCTAGGCAACTTCTCATATGTGTCTCCGTAGAAAATTGAAGTCGATTAAACGGAACCGCAGACCCTCATTTAATGAAGTCAGCCGTTCTTTCTTGAAGATAGCACGAGAGACTGGTCGGATTCGTTCAAAATTGCATTAATAATCCCTGTATGATATAAAATGAAAGCCCTAAGGACATGGGTAAGGTAATGCCTGTCTCTATGAATCCTACAAGGCGCTAATTCCATCAAAAAAGGACCGAGAGGTAGTTACTTCCTCGATTTTACTTGTCATGTAATTTCGTCTCTCTGGTAATTGATCACTAATTGCTCCTCCGGGAGCTTAAAAGCTCTGCGCGTCCTCAAACTCGGTTACCCAAGCTCACCTTTCTTTCCTACAGCTTTCTCTCGCTTCCTTTTCTCATTCAACTAAATAATAGTGAATTTCTCAGAGCAGTTCTGCTCAGATTTTACATGAACTAGAATTTTATTATTTTAATTAGAGGTATTTAAATTCCTTCACCTGACATTACATGATTCCTGGATAAATTTCTGTCAATGTTCGCTTTTTGCTATATGAACTTGTGGATGTAAAATGCATTCTATCGAAGTTATTGACGCAATTCTGTGGCCCATTTTTGTACCACGTTTTTGGCAGAAGTTGATCTGTCCAAGTAATTAACCAATCGCCCTCTACCCTATCATCACTTTTACAATAGCATGAGCTTGTAAATTAATTTGTTGCTTCATTGTACTCCTAAAGGTTTCATTTTAAGTTTGGGGCTTTGTCCGCTACGTTCTAACAACTAAATCGGAAAAGTGGAAGAAACGAACATTCCGTTTTCACTGTTTAACAGAAGAGTGGGAACAAAATTCATTTTCTGCTGCCTAGGAATGGAAATAAGAGCCCTGGATTCCTTGGGAACAAAGAGAAGAGAATCTAAAAATTAAGTTTGCAAAGTTTTGCCTGTGCCGGGGAAGGGAGCTAGCTGCTGAGTAAATATAATAAGCCCAAAGACAAAGATGAAAGCGGTGCGGAGGGCGGGTCTTGGTTCTCTGAACCATAATAAATGATTATGACAGATATGGAGTTTCAGAGCGGAGAAAGCAGGGCAACCCACGGCCTTTTCCTCTCACACAAAACTCCTAATAGCCTTTAATTATACACTTAGCACAACTTGGGCCCGACCTGCTAGGACCCAAATATAATATAGCTACCTCTCCCAGATCGACTCTCCGAAGCTTGGGCAGGGCCGCCGGCGCTCTAGCCTTTCACAAACAATTATCCCAATATGATACTCAGCAATAAATATGTCCGGATTCAGTTCAGTAGTGGAGCCGGTACACGACCTTAATTTCAGCACCATCCTGCTGAGCGAGAACTACAAATATTTCCTGTATTGTAAATCATGAAACTAAAATTCAGGCTTTGCTCCAGGTTAGTTGAGCCATTGGAAATGAAGTTGATAAAAAATGATCAGGTTTAGCACTAATCTTAAGTTGGCAGCAAACCCAAAGGCCATTTTACATGGCCCGACCTAAGTAAACAAGCACAATGCCTAGAGCTAATTCAGTTGTATTACAGACATGAGCAACGTTGTAATAACGCGCATCGATGCACAGAACCAGTGAGACGTGTATAACCAGAGCATACCCGCTAGCCTAATAAGTTCCGGTGAAAGTAATCCGACGTTTCCTGTGACTTTGCAGAGAATTATTTGAGCTGCGATCTCAACTGCAAGAATTGAAGGCATCTGTGGAGATTCGCTCCTTGTCCCCTCCTGACTTTGAGGACATTTCTCCAACCCACACCAAGAAACCCCGACGCACTGACACTCTGTTGAGTATCAACGGAACGGATTTGCTAGGCGGAAATTCAGTTAATTGTTCCATACCCAGCGACGAGACTGAATCGATCGACTCCGAGCTGGGTTCACAGGTAAGCCCGACTCCCACGTGTACCCCCATGTTTTGGTATTGTGTCATGCCCTATACGACTTCTGCTGCTCGTTTCCTTATTGCCTCACGTTAACTTGGTCACGCGCGCAGAATATTACGTCTTTTTTTTATTGCCTAGCGTTTTCTGAGACTGGGTGAAAATTGGGCCTTATCTTTATACTCATTGCTGGCTTATGTTCCGTGCAAATGACGGACAGGGTTATTAGTTTAATAGCACTTTCATTTACTATGGTTCTCAATTTTAGGCTGAGACTATTACCGGAGCTCAAAGGAGATGCATCTGCTGGATCCTGACAATTATGATCTCGGCTTTTGTCATTGCCATGTTCATTGGAGTCTTTGTGGCCCTGTTCTCTTGATCCGAGGATTCTGCTTAACTCAATAAACGTGAATAATGGGAACAATGGATCTACAGATGAAGGACACCAAAGCTCACTCACATTGTATTCTAAGCTCGATGACCAATGACTGTTTAATAATCCAACTAAAAGCTGCCTGGTTGATTCGAAACTCGTCTGTCAAATCTAGGCGCAGTAAATCTGAGACAAGACCACCAATAATGCGTTCCGCCCCGAGCACTTCGGTTCTCAAACTTGAACTTGGAGTCAAAGATTCGCGATGGGTGCAGTGGTGTGGGTCTGCGAGAAATCCCGATTGTCGATACGAAGGTTCGTGATTCGTGATACGTTTTTATGGTTGAGTCCTCTCTATAAAATTGTTAATTGTTCTACATAGCCAATTCTGGAAAATCTCAAATTTGAGTACATTAATATTAAAATTAAGCATGAACGCATAACAGGTACGTTTGAGATTTTATACATTGTTGTATGTCTGCACAATGCACACCTTGAAAAGTTATAGATGTATCAAGAGCAACACGGAAGAGAAAGTGAGGGATGTGTACCGTTTAATTGTACGACGTTAGCATTTAATCAACGCACAAATCAACTTAAATCCGTTTTCAGTAATAACGTTTACTTAAAGTGAAGGGTAAAGGGTACAATGTACAATTGCTTTATTCGATGTTGTCTACCCATGCAGTTAAGACACGGAAATACCAAAATCATTTTCAGAACGCGCAGTGAAAATTCGTGCATCCCGTTTTGCTTTCTCGGTATCTCGATTCCAATGGACAGCTCTCACTCTCCCCCTGATGTTGCATGTCACTCAATGAAGAAGTGAACACTCACATCGAAATTGAGAAATCTAGAAATGCGTTTTTCCTTTCTTCTTGACGTTATTGTTATTATATACGTATAACGGTCTTTCATAACCTTTTAATGAAAGTGTAGCATGACGTCTTTCAGCATTTCGACATGAAATGAAACTGGAAATGGAACTTTTATTCATCCAGTCAGACAGACGCTAACGCTATTATCCATTTGAAACACACGAAGCATGATTTCGGCAAAAATAAAATCCAGTATTAAAAAACGCTGATATGGCATTACATATGAAGCTTTGCTTCATCTCGAACAAATGATTCACAGTTTTGAGTTTCTGGAAATTCCATACCAGAAACAAATTTCCACTCTGTTTCAATTTGCCTGAACATTAAAGTATCAGTGATTCTTGTGATTAACGCACCCTAGTATTTGTTTTATTGAATACACGGAGCATGAACGCATCTTGCTTTCTTTTACTAAATATTTAACTTTAAGTGGGCGTTACACATTACATAACTCACAAGCTTCCACCCCCTGATTCAGTGAGCAGGAGAGTCAGTGAAATCCTAGAGTCATGCTCATGCATTAGACCTCCGCAAGCACACGGAGAAAGCTGAGCTCTGTTATGATTAGGACGGACCTCGATTCAATTATGACTTATTGACAGAGACAACACTGACTCTCTCGCTCTGGACAATGTTATTCCATTGATATGGGACCAAAACCCCCGATTTCTTTCCATCTCTTCCATGGTGGGTATAGTGAATGAGTGTTTCATCGAGTCCATTACTTTATGGGTGTTTAATGAAAAGAGAAAGCTCGCCGTGTCTACAGAGACGATACTTAGCAAAGATAAAAGAAACATTAAATATCCGCATTTATAGAATGGCTATAAGGACTTAGGGTTTCACTATCTATTCATCTCCAGAGTGACACTTCATAGTGTAGGTTCATCGGATCGGAATAGGCATTTTCACTAATTAAGTTTTAAGTTTTAAAGAAGATACCTAGTAATAATTCATTTTGAAAATTTTGAGGTGTTAAACGTAGTTGCTATCTCAAGCTCAATTCACTGAATACAAAGCCGATACCGAATTAGTTGTTACTTTCAAGCGCATTACCGACTAGCCCAAATGACCTTGGAACCCTTCACCAATGTCTCTAACTTGAGATTTTAATCAGAATTCCGTAGCGTAAAGGTGTCTTCCGGATTTACTAATATTAGCAAGTACGAATGGAAATTGAAAGGAGAATTGAAATATTCGTAAACTGAGATACTGCCAAAACGTGTTTTTGGGTACATGGAAGGAGAAAAGACGTACTTGATCCAAGCTAAATAATTCAATTAGTATTAATATTTGCTAAGTTTTCAGTGTAACGAATGAATGAATGGGTCAGGAATGATACGGTATTCCACTCTGTATCAAACTTAACAGCTATGAAAATAAATATTTAAACTTCCGGTTGTGATACATATACCATGTTTAATTAGTTTCTTGTTTAATTACTTGCGCGGAAGTTAAACAATGTGATCTCAACCTAATCACAATCAATAAGTAAACGCATAATCCTCGTCAAATAGGCTCTAGCATTAAAGGTTTAGTATTTATTAAACTCTAGTTAGGCTGTGTTAATACATAATATTTAGAATGTTGGATTCAATATTCAATAAGTTTTACCATTTATTTGAGAAAAATGAATTATACATTGACATTATAATAAGTACCAAGTAAATAGCATGGGCATGTAATTCGTATTGAAATTATAAGCGGACTTTGCCCATCCAATCCAAGTTGTATAAAAAGTATGGAGTTCGTTTATTGTGGATTAAGGATTATTAAATATCTAGTAATAATAAATAATTACAATATATACGTATTATAAGAAAGTTAATGGAAATAAATTGTTTTCATGTTACTTCCAGCCGAATATGTTGTTCATTGTTTATATTTTTTGTGCAATGCTTGCCGAAATTTGTAATCGCAGGACGTGCTAATTAGCATACGAAAAATGTATGCATTGCAAATATATTTACATGAAAATTACACGCGGATGTGAAAATTTGACAAGAAATCTGGTGCTCGAGTTATCACGTGCTCAAATTCCCCGAAGGAGAGTTTACCATCATCGTCCACGTCCCCTTCTTCCAGAACCTGAATTTCATAAACATGTTTGATATTTGTCCAATTCTATTATACTACAAAACGCTCCATGCGACTTCAGGCAAAAAGTTATTTATAATGGCTATTTGTAAACTAACCTTGGTACAAACGAGGCTAATTTCATCCGTTGCTAGTTCATCCCGGGTAAGATGCTGAACAGTTTGTTCTAAATCCTCCGTACTCAGAAATTGATCGTCGTCAAAATCTGCAGAAACATACGAATATCTGTTATCATTTCAGCTTTTTTAAGCTCAAAAATTGTCTTGCGTCTAAATTATTTGCAAGTTACATTTTTCTACCTAATTTATTAGCTTTGCCATTTAATTTAAACTCATAAAACCAAAACAGTTTTTCTTTATCTACGTTTCGTAAACTACATATGCATGCTTTGATCCCGCAAGTCTTGTTAAATTGTCAATCCTCCAAATGAAGATTATGACTACCAACTCCAGGAAAAGCTACATTTTAAGACAAGTAAATAACAGGACCGAATGGTTCCAAAATCGTACAGCTTCATCGCAATGCAATTATTATTAGAAATGTCGCATTGATCTTTTCAGGCACTCAGGAATATGAACCCAGGAAAGTAATATGGCGGACTGGATTTTGCTCAACTTCAGAATTAGGAATCATGAGATAATCTTCCCGATCCTCCGGTAGTAAGGATTTGCTACGGTTGGTTGGTTACTTTGTAAAAACCTAGGGTTGGACTCTTCCTTGGAGACGACATTATCCATACATATTTTACGCGAAAGTGGTTCAATTTCTCCAAAGCAAGTAACAGGACTTGGAATACTTCGAGAGTGCGGAGTATTGGAGCGAAAGCCGCAGAACTTTTTTCGTGACTGGGGATTTGGGATAGATGCCTGTTACTAGTATCTTATACAGGGCTTCGGATTTTAGGCACTCTATGCTCGGAAGATCGTTCTAAAATATGAATGACCATATAGAGCTAATGCTGCCTGAGTTGAACTTTCTGGATTAAATTATCGACTTGCTAAGAGCAATTGCTATGTAGCCCAGTCCCACCACAGAAAGTGCAAATTCAAGGCGTACCTGACGCAAACAACAATGCTGCTCATGATATTTGATTTGTAGGTAGCAAAAATCGATTTAACGCCATTGGACACCGTGTGAACCCATTCAAAGAATGAAAGATATTTGCACAAGAATAAATAAAATAGGCTTATTCGAATGAATGAGACTTACCATAAATTCGGAAGGCATAGTAAACCTTGATGTCTCTGGGAGCCTGTTCTGAAAATGCTGAGAGCATATCTAAAAAGTCTTCAAAGCTAATGCCCTCGCCATCCCGTGAGAAGACTGAACATATTCGGTGTCGGAATGGATTTTCCTGAAACAATATTTCAGACATGATAACACTCAATAATCATTTGCTCCAGCCTTTTTGGAGCCAGCAGCGAAAATAAATTCAAATTGAATTAGAATTTCCAATTCCAACAATTCATTGTGATGTAAGGAATATTTCAATGGAAAGGAGCACCGTGGAATTTGAGGCAAGTCCATTTGGCATAATCAGATTTTTATTTTAATATATTCGGTACATTTACTCTGAGAATCCTCTGTTGCTAACACATGGCCCAACTTGTAACTTTCCCTTGTACAAAGTGGAAAGAGGCAATGTCGATCAACTTTCACGCTACGCGTTTCACGCTTCTCCGAATATTTTGCATTCCATCGCCTACGTGCGTGCGAAGCGAGAGATTTTTTTTTAGTATGTGCAATGTTTATGAGACTGAAACTTGGAGAACCTCTCAGACATCAGAATAGAGGTTGAGCCAAAATCAATATTTTTCTTTCATTTTCCTCAGCAGGAGACTGTGTGGAGACAGAGTAATGCGTATCAATAGAAGAAAGGATTTGACAATTTTCCTTTCGGTTTTGAAATGGGAGCGTTGTGGAAGTGAAATAAAAGTGAAGGGTTGAATGG
>VNWX01001023.1:0-16991 GCA_009869905.1 Ceratophysella communis
GGTCACAGTTTGCCGTAAATGTAAATTGTTTTGTAATAAACAGTTGACTAAGGAGTAAACTAGAAATAAGTGGTACATTAGCGAACACGATACTGCTCGGAGTTTTCAAAACACTCCTGTTCTGTTCGTCCTGAGCAACGTGATCACTATAAAAGTTTAACACTTTGTAGCGAGTTGATTAGCGCTTTTCTGTGCTAGAACCTAATTACGAGATTTATACATGGATAATCTCAATATTTAATTTAGTCCTGTGCGTGAATCAGTTTCGTTTTTTAGTCGCTATCAACTGGCTACAAAGAGCGTAAAGTGCCGTGGTGTTGTCGTTGTGCTGTAATCTGTTACATTGCGTGTTTACACGCCGGAAGAAATTCTTTGAAGTATTCTCTGAAACTTGAGCTAGGTTTCGGTTAAATGTGAAAGAAAGATCTGGGGTTTTCTGATTTGTTCATAATTCACGATTCAAAGGTTTCGCATAATTTCCAATGGTGTTATATTCTGAGAATGCAGTAGCTTCTGCCTGTGATTTAATTCCGTTCATCGCTAAATTTACAGGTCCGTACTGCGCTCTTCATCGGGTTTAGGGAAGCCCTTGCTGGTTGATGGTGGCGGTGACTCGACTAACTGTGATGGTAAAGCAGGTTTCTTCAAAACAAGAGGCTTGACTTTAACTTGAGGTTTTAGATTTTCCACATCCTTTTTCTTCAGGGTACACTGATGTTTGGCAAAACACTCCGCAGCGGTAAGCTCTGGGCTTTCCAGCAAAGCGCTGACGGGACTCGCGGAGCCCGACTGACTCGACTCATCCTGTAGGGGAAGATCCATGACGAGATCCGGCGTGTGACCCGCCGTCCGTGCCCTTTGCTCCCAAAATTGAATATTTGACTGGACCNTGCCCTTTGCTCCCAAAATTGAATATTTGACTGGACCTTAGGTTTTGGTTGTGATGAAGGCAAGTCTTCTGACCTGGATCTGGAGTGGCAAGCAGTGGCTTGACTTTGGCTGAGATCAGTATCTCGTTTGAAATATTTGACTGAGGAAGACGACCTTGAGGGAGGTCGGTCGTCAACAACGGCCGTTGGAGGATCATCGTTCTCGACTGACTCGGGAAAGGAAAGTTGTATTGACAGAGATACTTCAGGTTCAAGAGTAGTTTGTTGCTTTTCTTCCGGTGGAGCAATTTCAACCGGGATCGGTTCAGGTCCTTCACTGAATGATGTCGCAGATTCCTGGAGAACGATTTGATTAATTTAAAACCTTAAAATTTATGAATTTTGTAACTTGAATTTCTGCCTAACATGTTCCTGAAGATTTACGCGACTCTAACCCCCACCTGTTCAATGTCCTTGCTTTTCTTCGATTCATGTGCCGATGTACTGTCTTCCACTACGCTGAGTGATCTAGCAGGACGCTCGGCCATAGCAGCGGCTTTCTCCGATGACTGACTTGTTGGAGTAGACACCGTTCTAAGAACTCTTGCTGGTGCAGTATTCCAAACCGGTCCTTTTTCCAAATGACCCAGCTCATAACATGTTCCCGAAGACTTACACGACTCTTACCCACCTGTTCAATGTCCTTGCTTTTCTTCGATTCATGTGCCGATGTACTGTCTTCCACTACACTGAGTGATCTAGCAGGACGCTCGGCCATAGCATCGGCTTTCTCCGATGACTGACTTGTTGGAGTAGACACCGTTCTAAGAACTCTTGCTGGTGCAGTATTCCAAACCGGTCCTTTTTCCAAATGACCCAGCTCGTCCCCGCTTTCAGGAGAAGTTGACGCAAGCGATTCTCCGCTGACGGCGAGAAAAGAACTTGGTGAGGGGGTTTGAACGTAAAGATGTCTTCGCGGTTCATGCAGAGAAGGTGACAGTGACATTTGGGCAGGTTTGGTATTTAAAAATGAGTCACTCGCCGTTCTTATTCTCGGAGATTCTTTGGAAGTGGAGCTGTGGCGAGCGTCTTCATCTCTGGAGAGACAAAATAAAGTTCTTTTAGGGTCAATGAGGTAGATATTTTAGATTTTGAAATAAATCCAACAATATTTTACCTGATCTTGAGCATGATGTATTTATCAGGCACCAGACCTTCCAGTCCTCCGACAGATCCCTTCCACCAATCTCCCGATAACTTGCGAGTACAGTGTTATGGAGTCTCCCTTTTTGAAACTGAGCTCCCGCTTTGAACGGGCTGCGAAATCGAATTGAGCCACAGCCTCCAGGAATTCAGACTCTAAATGATTGAAAAAGCATCGAAGTTAATAAAAATCCGAATAAGAGATCAACTAAAAAATCACAAGACATAAAATCAATCTCACTCTCAAAAATATGTAAACTGAGGTCACAGTCTTTTAAAAACACTGAATCTGTAAATTAGGAAATCAAGATTGGGATCAGGATGTAAAATAAATGGGCTTACACCTAACATGCATAACAGTTGCAATCAAACACGCAAATTAAAAAATTTAAGGCTTACCGTCTTCGCTTGGCCCAATTTCGGAATCTAGCTCATCTTGCGACTGGTCCAGTGGTGCATCACCGACGTCCCTGAATCAAAAAGTGCAGCGTTGCGTTAAGACTATCAATAATTCCGTTTCGTTCTAATGAATCTTCCGAAGGTTTTTCACCATAGTCAATTTAAACTTAATATAGCATTCCAACAAGCAAATTAAAAAAAGTTAGGCTTACCGTCTTCGCTTGGCCCGATTTCGGAATCTAGCTCATCTTGCGACTGGTCCAGAGGTGCATCACCCACGTCCCTGAATCAAAAATAGCAGCGTTGTGTTAAGACTATCAATAGTTCCGTTCGTTCTAAGGAATCTTCCGAAGTTATTTCACCATTGTCAATTTAAAATCAATTCCTAGAATTAACTAACCCTTCTTCCGACTCCTTGCAAATGTACTTTTCGTACACTATGGAGCCATCGCCGCCTTCTGGTACAGGAAAAATGTCCTCTGAGTAAATGATGACATTTTTGATGAGTTCGTTGACGAGATTTTGGTACTGAACCTGAAAATCAATGGGGTCAAGGTCAGCCAGGAAGGCACATCCCGGAAGCTAATAGGGATTAGGAGCGTTTAACAAAAAGGCCATGCAAAAGGTGCAGGAGTGGAGGCACATGGAAACAAAATAATAATGTGAAACACAAGATTAGTAAACATGCAACATTATGCAACTATTGCTATATTGGTAACTACGTTTAATCTACCAACTGCTAATTTCTAATTCTACGGTTACTACTGTTTTACCAGCTACTACAAGGTTAGCGAAACAAAAAAAGGCCAAGTAATGTTAAAACCACAGATCGCAGTATCCCGTAAGCCATTTAATTTTTATTTAAAACGTACTTGGTCCTTGTCCTCTGGTACGGGGACCAGCGTGGGTCCAAAGCAAATGGCAAGATTATAAGGGTCCATCATGTTCTCATCACTGTATTCAGTCAGGCTGGAAATGAACAGTGAGTTTATATAGCCGTTTATTTAACGCTCAAAATGGTACAATTGAAAAGTGGATTTTTATCATTGATATCATTGATTTATTAGGTATTGCGATTCTCGTTTTCAGCTAGAACTTACTGCCTTAGAAATGCAAACAAATATCGCAAAACCACGAAGACAGATCGAGGAAGAGATTTGACCAGGTCACGCATCTTGACTACGAAAACATGTTTTGACTCCAATTCTGAATGTAAATTTTCAAATTATTGTTTTTGTCACATTTCTTGAAGTTTATTTTTAGACTTTGATTCAATTCTCTTCTTACGTGCGAGTTCCATGAACTGCTCGAAATAGACTATCGGGAAAAGAGGTTCTCTTAGTTCGCGTAAGTAGGTTTTCAGAACTCCTGCCACGCTGTTGATGTCCGAAGCGTCGTTAATGTCGGCTAAAGGATCTTCACCGCGTTCGAAGGCATCTTTGAAATTGTTTTTCTCAACTTGTGAGCCGCTTACACGGAAAATCCCTTGATGCTGTAGACCTGATCATAAGAATGATTATTAATACAGAGGCTATGTTTGATAAAAGTTATACACTGTTGGATAGGAATTTTGTATATTTACCGTAAAGATTAATTATTCGAATGCATGACTTGAGAACAATTGGTATTTCCTGGCCAGATACTTCAATGTATTCTTCTAGGCTTCCACCAAAGAGCCGCGGGTTCCCACGAGATCTCAATCCGCCGATTCGTTTCCTCCGGGTTTTGCGAACACTTTGTGTTCCGAGAGTTTGTGCAAGTGCAGGTGAAGTTCCACCAAGGTCCGTTTCGCCTAAAACTCGTCGTATATGGTCGTACTTTCCTTGAAGCCTGGCTATTCGATTTGTACCCAGCATGTAGTCATGGAATTTCTAAATACGAAAAGATTGCATAAAGTGGTATTTAGGTACCAAGAAACATAGAATGATGCAATTCAACTGGCATTAAAGCTTTTCGAAGAATACACTGAGCCTCACCTGCAAATGGAACTCATCAGTCTCAATCCTCTCAGCCCTTAACTTGACCAAGTCATCCTTTTGCACCGTTTTTGTTGAGTCAAAATACTCGGCCGTATCCCAGTCTCTTGCCGTGAGCATTTCGAGTAACGAGTTTTCCGCGGTTTCCAGGGTTTTCCAGCACTCGTCGGACTCAGTCCGAAGTGCGTCAAGCCTCCGATGAAGCTGAATCAGCCGCTGTTCCAATTCATTTCGAATGAAACCCGTAGCTTCAAGCTCAGGTGTTTCATAGGAATCTTCCTCCGAGCCTTGACCACGAACAGGAACTTGCTGGAACTCAAATTTCTTGGGCATGATGAATGCATTGTTTGCTTCCAGAAACTTTTGCTTATCGAGACGAGAATCGCAGTTGTTCATACACCGGGTTAATTGTTCCATATTTGTCTGAAAAGTTTTTTTCTGCTGGTCTTGAGTCGAGACGTAAGTGTTGATTGCACGAGCGATGCATTGGTAGAAACCCAGGTCCATGCACTGTTAAGCGAGCGATTTGTTTAATAAATTAAAAAATTTTGCAATTAATTAATAGGATATCAGATCGCAAACAGTGCATTCAAAAACTGAAAACTCACGTCTATCAAATCACTCAAGTCATCCACGAAATACTTTTGCACAGCAGAATTGGCAGCGTCCATACAGAGAATGTACTCGTTTTTGGCTTTCAGAGCTTTGAAACGTGCGTCAGTGTATTTATTCCGTCTCTGAAATTAGCAAAATGCTGGAATTTAAGAGATATCACGAGCTCGGGACTTAGCAATTGGCTCAATGTCTTACCTTTTGCATTTCTTTCTCAACGAGTCGCATTTTCTTAGATTTCTCTACTTTCTCTTTCGACATGGTCGTTTCTAATTTAGTTTTCTGCAGTTCAACAATTCGGAGTTTCGATTCCGTCTGTTTCGACTCAGTCTGGTAGGCATGGAAGGTCTTGGTACTCGTGTGGAGCTCATGCAGGACTTTGAGCAGTTCTTCATGAGCCGAATGCGTGATTTCTCGTGACTAGAAACAAATCAGGCAGAAAATTTAGCATAGCAAATTTTTGAATAACTATCATTTTGAGGATTTATGAACCCCTTACCTGTTTATATACGCGCTGCAGGTCCTCAGCAACGTATGCTAATCTCCCCGTAACATGTGTCCCGTAAATCTCACTAATAATCACGTGCTCCTGACTCTGCTTCTTCGTTTCTCGAATCAATTGGTTCATGATTGAGGAGACGGAGAATATATTGAAGTCACGTCTGAAAGTCATAAAATAAACTTTAATTTTTAGCTCCTGATAAAATGCGTTAAAAGTAAAAATAATTAAAACAATCCTTACTTCTGCTCTTTCTCCTTTTGGCGGAGCGTGAGGGATTTTGCAAGTTTCTCCAAATTTCTGCCATATTCGAGTTCAACTTCAGCTTTCTTCCGAAAAAAGTCCTGAAGTTCCTGGGTGAGGGTAACCTGGGAGTCGAGGCGAGAGTCAAGTGATTTCAGTTGGTCCTGTAACTGAATTCGGAGGTCTGCAAAAAATATAAAAAAACGACAAACGGTCAGAAATGAGAAAAAGGACTAGGATAATTTGCTACGGAGCCTTGAGTCGAAAATCTTAAATTCGCTGGTAGCTCAGGCTAATTTATACGAACCAACAGTTCCTGAAAATTTACGATAAATTAACTAAAACTGGCTTTGTGTCAATCAACTTCCAAAAGTACATAGTTGTCATCCTTAAGTACGGAGTACGGACATGTACAGCGTATGTTTGCAAGTTGTTTAACTTTGAAATAGGCTTGGCGTTTTTCCGCATCATTGTTGGGGTGTATGTCTATCACGATCACGATTCACGGTCAATCATTTGATGAATGTATATTTATTACTTAGGTAAATATACAGACTGTAAATGTCTTATATTACATTTTAAGCACGCTTTAAATTGAAACAGGTAAGCTCGGCATCATAAAAATTCTAATGGAATCAAACATAAATTAAATGCATGCTTGTTTTTGTGGATGTTTGTCCAGCAAACCCGAGCTCCCCACGCTTAAGTACTGGACTTTCAAAGATTTTAAAAATTTTAAACCTTCTTTCGAAGACGGTTTGAATTTTTTTGAAATACTTTCCTAAATCTGTTACGGTTCTAGACGCTGTCATAAGCAAAAATTCTGAAGGATAGCCGAATGCACACAAATATCACTGAAATCCTGAAAAGCTAACCCAGAAAGCTCTGCGCGAATTTGATTATAGTTTTTCCAAATTACCTGGAAAGACTTCCTTCATCTCTCCACGAGCACCCGCCCAACCATTTCGTTGCTGGATAATACACTGGAACATCACTACTACTGCCACTTCATACTTGACAAGTTCACTCAAACTCAACTCAGCTCAGCACAATGCACAATCAGGCTGATGATAAACCAGCTAGATTAGGTCTAACCAACAGCTTCCTATTGGAAGAAGAGTCCCTTCTTCCGGATGAGCATTAATTCCACCCAGTTAGCCCCAAGTTCCATTGTCCCCTGATTCAGTCAATCTCGAATCTAAACTTCTGCAGTTCTTTTATTGCAATACGGGGTACGGGGCATGTGCGTGTGTGTTATGGTTCTGGAGATTCATTCTAGAGATCAGTGGTACACGGAATGCAAGATGCTAGTACTGGAAGTAGTGCGGAGAAACCCAAAATCTAATTCTGTAGAGAGCTGCGTGTACGTCCATCCATGGAACATGGAATGCCAGAACATGAATAGGTGAGCATACGGATTTTCCAGCCCATGTCAGGCGCTTGAGAAAACCGAATCTTTGGAACTTAAGATCAATTGGTCCGACTAGACCGAGACCGGCTTTTCCCGGAGAACCTCGTGCTGGTGCTGGACCCGCAAAAAGCATTTTCCAGCAGATCTCTCACTCGTCGGCTTTCTCCTAATTCAATGCTCCGACAGACACGACGCCTGGCTGACTATGGCGTAATATGCAGAAACCAACAACATCTAATCGAATTGGACACGGACTCAGTACTTTGCCTTGCATAGAGTAATGGGATAATGGTACTTGCAATATTCACACCCTGAATTCGGAGTTTCTGGAGTTTGCCCTGCCCTTCTTCCCAAACTTCACCGATACACGCAACACATTAAAGGAGTATATTAAAACGGATTTAATGGCTCACTGCACGCTATATTGCTACATAGATGGTTTCAGGGAAATTTTGTGGCTACTTTTCGGGAAGACGGACACCGAGATTTCGAGGGACAATTCTATTCAGCATATCAACTATTTCAATCTAAATATTTAAACACATTAAGGTGTTAAAATACAGCACAAGCACAAAGAACCCTGTGCCCTGTTTGTTTTGAATTTTTAACGAGCTAAGGGTTTGAAGTTTTGATTAGATTAGGCCTCCACCCGTTTCCAGTTGTTCTTAAACCCCAATACGAACCACGTTAAATTCAGAATAACGAAAGAATAGTGTTACTTAAATGAGCCCAAGAATAGCTTAAGTTAGTATTTACCTATAATAAAATCCTCAATTGGCCACCGCACAGTAGCTTGCGAACCACATAGCCACAACATGGCTAGCCATTAATTTTAATTAATGAAAATAAAAATATACCGGACCACGAGGACGAGGACGCACAAATGTACTTTGCTTTACATTTGTAGCAGTGTATTGTACTACAAGAATTTCCGAACAAGCACTACGCGACTTCATTTAGAACTGAGGCGCCCAACCCAAAATTTATAAACGAACCGAATATCTTCAGATGATTTATTAACTTAAGAAGTAAATCATGTTCTATGGGTTCGGTCATTCATAAATCCCTAGATTTTCAGTTGTCAGCAACAGCATAAGAAATGCTTTATCGTTAAATAAATTTTCAATATGAACTCTAAGCAGAGCGGTATGGCAGCCATTTCCGTAAAGACGCTAATCAGCCCTTTTTATGAATGGCTCTATTTACTCATCATGGAAAAATATTACGTAACGACATAATATTTATTATTTACATGCTCAGGTTCAGATACAGATAAGTTACTTTAACTTTCTGGTATAAAAAAACGTGGACTCGATATTCGATACAACGAGTAGAGCTTGAATTTATCACATCTCAAAATTGGATTTGGGGGAGTGCCATCAAACTTTGCCTTACTTTTGATACTTAAAGTTACGGGTCGTGTTACGTTACGTTGTTTTAATCTGGCAGACGAGGGACAAAATGAAATATTCGAACAAGTTCCTTCCGTCATCCGTGTTCATGTATAAATGGACTATAAACCCAGAATTAATTAATTATACGAACAACGGAAACTAAACGCTTCCGGTGGCATCGTATCGGTAATTTATAATTTTGAGTTGCCATTTGGCATAGACACAACTTTTTCTAGCATGTAAATGTCAAAGTCTCGCCAGGAAAACATGAAACTTGAATAATTCTTTGAGGATGGTAAAGTGGTTTGTCTACCATGTGGGCCAGCAACTTTTGTCAAATCGCTTACCCTAATCACGAACTAACGCGTCTTCCATTAACCCACTAAACATAATAAATAAAACCGGCACGCTCAGTACAAGACTTTGACATGTAATCGTTATGACATATTGATACGAATCAGCAGTAGGTCAAGCATATAAACAGTTTGTGTGAAAAAACTGGAATTTATAATTTCTGCTTTATAATTTATAATCTATCTCAACCCAAAACCTAACATAATACGAATTTCGCTAAAATATAGGAAATAAGAGTATGATAAATAAAAGTTATAACCTGCTAACCCCAATAAAAAATATTGTACTTCAATAAATTTAACCGAAATCGTTTGCACGTTACTTCGTATTGTACGATTTAAACGATGAAAGAATATAATTTTTTTAAATTTTTTTTTTTAGGATTCATAGTTTTCAATTAAATTTAGGCATATTCCTAATTCCTGTCGACAATTGGGCGAAGAAATGAGATGTTCGTACTACGTTTAATTCGCAGAATATCCAGTCAAATTCAAAGATTTACTTTTAACTTCTGCTGTAATTCATCTCAAATTTGTTAAGTAAGTTATTTCTGTGAAAGTTTCTGTAAATATACTGAGCAACCCAGTTAAAACAGCCTGATTCCAAATTTTTTACTCCAATTCAAGATGGATGAATCTTATCCAAAACCACATGTACGCTTCCACATATAATTCAATTTCATTGCTTTGCTTGACAGAAAAGGGTGATCAATCACAGTAATAAATCGCTTCCACGATGAACGATGTCCCAGTAAATACTTGACTTTGGGTTCCATAGCCAGTTCTATCAATCGTTTGATAGATTTGACAATTGACCCTATATCAAGAACATAAGCACACTGCAGATCTCAGTTTCCCCATAAAACACACACACACGCATTTTCCGTTTGAAATGTACCTAGCCCTAGGCACGTACGTAGATGAATAATGCGATAACGGCAGAAACAACGAAAATATTAGCCGATTAGGACATGTCGCCTAATCGACAACGGCAACCAAAGTTAGGGATCAAGGATCAATACACGGGCAAACACAGGGGGATGAATGCTTGTCTTGAGTCGCACGTTCATCCCCTTCCGTTATCTCAACAACTCTGAAACCCTGATGACAAAATCACTGACAAACTGACAGAATACTTCCTCAAAGCAGTTGGTTCATTTCCAATATTTGAGCAATACTTTCACAGGGAAGATTATTAAAGCTTTGAAGAGCAAAAGAAAAAGTCTCATTCCGAGACTCCGTCGGATCTTGAGTGATTCAAGAAATATCCCAGTCGAATATCCAATACCTACCAGCACCAACAACCCCCGTCTTTCATTATTACCGACTAACACATGTTTGTAGTCAAGATATACCGGAATTGGAATAATATACGACCACCACGGCATGACTATAGCGAATACATCTTTTATATATAAAGTATACCACATAGTAGTAGCAGCTAAACTTCAGTTGTATTCTGTGAGATTGAAAGGAAATTGGGGGAGAGATGCATTGCAATGCAGCAGAGAAGACAAAAACTTTTCATTCATGTTGGTACTACGAACACGAACAGGGCTGAATAATAGGGGAAGGTTTCTTGAATCCCGATCCCGACATGTTAAGGTCAATTGCCCTTTGCATCTGAAGCTTCAGGAATTGAACATCGCAAAATTTGTGAGGATGGCTAAACAAATCGATCTCCATTTCGAGTCGTTGTCGATTTAGATTTAGAAGAATCCGAAAAATCATAAAATGTTCTAAAATCATAAATATTTTGCTGCTTGATACTGATACCTAAGCAAGATATGCTCGGGTCATACTTCATACACTGAACGAAAAATTGACAAATAAATGATATAGGAACTGAATCGGCAGCTTCTGTGCTTTTTTGAACGCGGAGAATCGTTTCATTAGTCTAATATCTCTGTGAGTTGATATACTAAATAACAGAATACGAAAGATTTTATGTTCATAATTTCAATGTGGGAAACAAACCGCATCTTGAATTTTTATTTTTTGTAATCTAAAGTGCCGATTTAAGACAAAACAGCGGGCATTGTTTTAATTTGCTTGGAGTCAAAATTTTATATAAATATGAGTGTAATTCAAAGTTTAGTTTTTAACAGAGTTAACGCTAGCATAAATGAACGTTACAAAGTACAATAGAGGATAATCCACTACAGAGTGGAATAATGCGTAAGCGTTCGGATTAGATGGACAGACAGACAGACCGGGGAGGGTTGAAGTGGGGGAAGCAAAGTAGTCAACCCGAAACGAAATATTGAGACCGTCGAACTCGACGAGAACCCCGCCTTGCACATGCATAACATACTGAACTGAAACTGAACTCACAGACGACACAAGAGATCTGTGACAAGCTTCAGGGAAAACACATGCTGTTTGTTCTACAGGACTACGAAAAATACCAAATAATTTCCAGCTGAGTCAAACAGAGATGCAAGGTTGCGAAAGCGATTGGATGCTTGAAAATTCTGTGAGCAGGACACATAAAATGATACTTCGGTTTGCAGAACTGTATTACGAAGACCAAGGTAAGCGACTGACCTGGACTGAAAATATGCTGTAATAATTAATTTCATAAATCTAGAAGCAAATTAAAAAGTGTAGGTATTCCGGAGCATTATCTTAGAAATTGGACCATTACAAAGGTGATTCATAAACCAAAACTACTGAACATCCTGCAGTTGTGAAAAGTTTTTTTTTAAAGATTGCAAATCGATCCGGACGCTGCGCATTTCGAAATAGGAAACCATATATAGGTAGTTTAGTATCCAACCCTGCTAAAAGCACAGAACAAATACAAATACGTTGGGTAGTAAGGCCAACTATTTCCTATTGGAATGCAGAATCTCTGAACCCTGATCTGATATCTGATCTGGAACGGACTGCGTGCCTTAGCACTAAGCATACAGCGAAATTCCCTATTTCAGATTAGATTCTTCCCTAAGCCAAGCCAACCAAACACCAAAGAAGATGAAAGCGAGGGGTGAACTTTCATTTTTCATTTCTCAGGATTTATGTGAGCCCGTTGCCCGTAGATGGGCCATAAAACTGTAATTACGTCTCTCCGTCAACTGTCAACCGAGCGACTCAAAAAGTGCTAAACTTCGGGCTTAGGAACTATGAGATAGTGATGGATTAGACTCCCGTCTTAAGTTCATGGACTTTTGGGGGCGAGCAGGCTTCTTGAGGCTTCGGCTTTTGTAATTTTAGCTGCTTACTGATTCTTCTGACATTAAGATATTCCATAACTCCATCGCGTCTTTCGACTCCCCAACAGATAATATTAAATATTTGCTAACGATTTCGCGTGTATGTATGAACACCAACATATATGCAAATACTTCTGTGAAAATTTTGTTCCTATACCTACTACTTCAACATATACATGCCGGTGCTGATTGCAAGAAAGCAGACCTCTAATGGCGAGATGGAATTGGCCTGCAACTTCCAACATCTACATAGCGTTCATTTCCAGACGTGCTTCCGCCTAAAGACGCTACTCCCTCGAGTCAAGATGATAAATCATTTTTAAACCCGGAATTTTATGCATGATGGTTTGGCATTTCGGTTTTAGTGTATCGAGAAATGTGTAATTACTCAATGTTTGCTTCCGATTCCGAACGACTCCCCTCGAATCGAAAATGAAAATGCTCTGATCCTAGTAATACTGAAAATGAGCGTAAAAGTTGTGCTATCACACATTTTTCCTGGAAGAATAAAAGCCTAATATCCCGCATTTTATTATGCCAGGCTAGCTGGCAAAGAGGAAAAACGTAATAAGATACTTTATTATGGCAGCTGCGGATATGAGATACCAGGGGAGACGTAGACGACGTAAGAAGTAAGTACTAACTTGCACTACAGTATACGGTAAGCTACTCCTCCGTAAGTAAATACTCCCGTTCTTGGAAGCGTCTTTTCAATCTTCCAATTGGGATTACCGGTGACAGACTTTCAAGGCAAAAAATATTGTGACAGTCAGCTCTGGAGTCGTAGAAGAAACACATGTGCTATGTGCTCCATGAAAATTAATTTATTTTTAGAATTGTGAGGGTCCGGGTAGAAAAGAAATAAGTTCACTCATCAAACTCCCGTGGTCCCGTGCCTTCGGTTAAAAATAATTATCTGAATACATATGAAATGCTGTGCGTATACGGATGTATTTCTTTCATAGATACCTTGTTAAAGAAAGATTTACTTATGTTCACAACATAAACATTTCAGTTGCTTATTTTTCAGTAAAATGAAGTAAACAGATGGCAATGATTATCAAAGTTCATTTGAAAGTTCGTAAGTACAGGGTCCCACATATCACTTGTCGCCATTGGTATTTCATTTCATATACCCCAGGGTCGTTTAGGGTCATGGTATATAGCAAATTAAAGCTTGGCTCATTGCGGATCTCATGGTGCAAAAATATTTTAGAATTGCTTGCGAGCGGTCGCTGCACAGCGCAAAAAAGAAAAAAAAGTGAAATTCAGCTATTGGCGGCAAATAACGTTATTTAACAACAAGGAAATTAATTTTTTTAAAATTTTATTGTAGTGGATGACTTGCTCCGCTAAATTTAAGTCGATTTCCACATCGTAGAATAAGCTCAATTGCCCACTGAAGACAGACAGGTTGAGTTCCGCGTGTTGGCGCACGGGCAGCAGCAGCGGGTGGCGGCTTTTTTGCTCCTCTGCTGCGCACAAGAGGAAGGAGAAAACACGACCGCTTTCTCTTGCGCGCGCTGTGCAGCGGACACTTAATGGAAATTCTAAAATATTCTTGCACCGTGAGATCCGCAATGAACTAAGCTTCGATTTGGTATATACCATGACCCTGTACGACCTTGGGGTATATGATATCCTAATGGCGACAAGTGATATGTGGAACCCTGTACATCGTAAAAATACAGATTCACTAAGAATAAATACAATATCATTCACGCCTTCTTGTAGATTAAATTTTAAAATCAAAGCAAGGTTTTTAAACATTTTACTTTAAACAAGATTATTTTCGTAAGGGTTTGTTTAAGACGGTCGAAGAAACCATCAACATTGTTTTGTTTGATTTTTAGCAAATAAACCGACTTATATGCTAAATTGTGTTGAGAAGCTAGCGTTGTTACCTTTGACCTTATCGGCTGTGGAGCGAGATGACATAGCTATTTCCAGAAGGTGAGAACGACGAGTAACGCAAATAAAAATAGAGCTAAGTTCACACAATTCCGCTAACTAGGGTTTCATATATAACCCTACATTTACTGCATGGGTTATACGATTATCCCACGTGGTGCTTAAGGAGTGTTTTCCGGAGAACTGATATTTTTACACATATTTAAATTTAGATAACTTGCGGTCAGGCGTTGAACGACTAAAAATGTTATGTTGTTCGTTATCTGGTATCTTTGGTTCAGTCTACACAGCACGGTGAATCCAAATGTTGAGGTTTCAACGAAGTTCGTGCTGCTTTTTAGTCTAATTCTCTTGAATAAGTTAATTGTGGTTCTAAATAGAGAGTTCATTTCAACCCAAGGAAACGCCTTCCCACCGGAAGTATTCAACGCTCAACTGTTCAACAACACACAAAGTAGAAACCACTCCGATCCGCCTTGTATGCATGCATGCTGTAGCAAAATAATGCAGAGTGGGTAACGAATGCACAATGAATTGAAGACACGCCATAAAGTACCGATCGTATAGAACTGATTGATCAATGAGTTCATTTTCAGTTTTGGCAATGAACGTCAAAAAAGTACAGATTACAAATATCGGGGAGGAGACACTGATAGCAACGGTCGCCGAAACTTTATCTGGTTGAGCAACTGCACGTATACTTGTCAGAATAACTTTTATTACACGTGATTTCATTTCAATTTGTTAAGTGCTCGGCTTTTGATAACCTTGCTAGACCGCTATTACGTGTTGCAGGTGATCGTATATTAATTTGCTATTCCGGTTTTAGCTTTTAAGTTCTACAATTATGGATCAGATTTTTTTTGGGAAATTAACAATGGTGTATTGCCCCTGTATCCAGCACTAAAAATCTCGCCGATAAGAGAATATATCACGAATTTATTAGGAATGCCCTTTTATTTCACACGTTTTTCACACTTCCTGACTGAAATTGAAACTTACTTAAGTACATGCATGATTTTAATTATTCATTTTGCACTCTTCGTTCCCAGTTCTCTTCCCACCCTATAAGTACTCCAAGTTCGTGTACTATGCCTTTGAGGATTTGAATTCAGGGCTTCGACCGCTCATAATCCTAACTCGAATGCAGATTCAGATCCACGATCTTATTTTACTTTGTACCATGCTTTGTAGTTTCTTGTATTTATATTTTTTAGGCAGGTTTTCCTTGTTAAAATTTCCCTGCCGGTCTTTTCTATTTCTACATACATTTTTGTATGCATGGAATACAGAAATAGCATATACCATGCATGTACAACTTTCATAGCCAGTTTATATGTACTTACTACATACATAATATAGTAGTATAGTAAGTACCTAGATAGGTAGATAGGTACTATAATATAGTAGTATTTATATGCAGTACCTAATATAGTAGGTACTGCATATAAATAGCTCAGTGCACTATGCACACAGTTTTGTAAACTATGAAAAGAATATTTGGAGGCCCTAATTGTTTTAAGAGCGATAACGGGGCAGATGTTGTTTGTCGACTGACTGGCTAGTACAAAGATATATCGAAGCTCAAATATCTACGAATCATCTGCATGGTTTAATGTGTTCTTATGGGATACTTGCAGCATATGAACGACGAGTACGATGAGCGATGACACGTTACAGAGTTATAGATTACATAAATACTAAACCGTAACACGAAACACGATCTCCTCTTATTTCATAGACTTAATGGATTCTAGTTAATAAAACATGCACTTACTCAGTCCTTTTGAATTGCCTAGAGCGCTGAGCTCTCTATATTCGAAGTGGATATTGATATTAAACTTTAGCATGTGCAATGCGGGCAGAATGCATGAATTAATAAGGCTCACTTTAAGAGCATCTTATTAGTTAAGCCCAGCTTTTAATGAGCTGCTAATACGGAAATCTAATTCTCTACACGATGTTTGTGTTCATGCTTCGACACAAAAAGCTACGCTGGTGCTGTTATTTTTTCCCCCTTATAATTTATCATCATAATTCAAGCTATGAAACGCTGAATTTGGCAGTATAAGGCGATTTCAGGAGCTAGCGTTGAGCGGGATGAATTTAAGGAGGTATTTTATTTCAGAGCCTTCTGGCTGTGCTGCTGGTCTGGTATGGATCTCGTACAAGGTAATAGAAGATCCTTGATTTATGGAGTCTGTCTAATTTTAAATTCATATTCATAACACTTTCTCATAATGCAACTGTGTAGTGTGTGGTGCCGTCAGCGAGTGCGACGTGAAGTTGTATAAAAATAGGCTAATTTTCTAACACATTTTTACGATTTACGATAACATCATGGAGGACGAGCCAACGGGAAAACCTACACGAGCGTAAAACAGCTCCACAATATGACGTTCCAAATGTTTAGCTTATTTTTCAAAATCGCATTATATTGCAAATTGCATTGCAATTGCAAGTAACTCATGCTAAAGTGGCAAATAATATTCTAATGCTAATCCGTCATTCAAGGAGAAGCGTGACAGTGACAAGGACAAGTCTTTAAGAGTCCGTCCCACGCGTATTACTCAGCAGATGCACCCAGATATTTAGTGGAAGAAAACATAAAAAAGAAAGATTTGCCGTGTGTGTCTGTTCGAGGGCGCCTAAATTTAGGTACTAAATATTATTATTCTTCAGTATTCGGGTCGTCGTTTGCACGTTTACTTAACACTTCCCATGCTTGAAGATGTACACACATCGAACAGGTTTTTTGTTCCCTTTTTTTGGTGAGCTTACAAATCTTAAGGCTCATCTCTGTGGTTTGAACCAAACATTTCGTCGCGCTTTGTTTTAGTGCTCTTGACTGACTAAAATGCGCGTCTAAGTAGTAATATGTGTACGATTAGAAGCTGGGTACGGCC
>VNWX01001024.1:0-16988 GCA_009869905.1 Ceratophysella communis
ATTGTGGTGATAGCATTTAATTCTAAAAGAAACAAGTTACCTATAATAAATTATTCTTATAATGTAATCGTATATTAAAAGTTTGACTCCAAGTTGTCTGCATTCATTTTGTTTTTTTTTAGATCATTTGTTTAATGATGGCTCTTGCCCTAAAGCTCCGAGTTGCCAATGCAATGAGTGCAAGACAACTGATTTGAGTAAGTACATAACCTACTTTTTTTTTAGTTATGTGCCATCCTGATCCTGCATGAATCCTACATTTAAAAAAAAATCAGAACATTTAATCGAAACTACTGCACTGCAGCAACGGTTTTAATATTCAGAAGCTATATTCTTTCCGCTCGAATTCCGTAGTTCATTAACATGACCTGTTTTGAGATTGCAATTTTTGTCCTGCACGTCACTGCACTTTAACAGAATGCTGATTTAAATTCTCAAAAGCAAGACATTCCCTTATTATGTATTAAGTTCGCTCAAGTTTATCTTGTTTTTTAAATTTCTAATTAGTGTATACTTCAGGACTAGACAGAGGACGAAACTGCGCTAGGTCTACTAGGTTTTGCTTAGGCCACGAAGTGGCCTAGGAAACCTGGCCTAGGCCGAACTTAGGCTAAGTTTGGACATTTTTCGTCATTTTTTGCACGTTTTTAGGCGTTTTTATGGTGCTTTTTAGAAATTTTTCGATTTGCACATTTTTCATCCTCCAAAAGCCTAGGCCAAATTCATTTGGGGTTTCGCCCTATCAGGACAGCGCATTAAATTTTATATATTTTGCTTGCTGCTTGCTGCCTAAACATTTCCTTGGTGTGGGCGTTGAACAAACGTTTAAAATAGTTAACTCTTTTTTCCAGCAAAAATAGCCAAAGCTCAAATGGAGTATTGGAACCTTGGGGCAAAAACAAATGGACCAGCAGCCACCCCGGCACAGGAACCTGAATAAAAATGACGGTGTTTAACTTTTAATAAACACGATGTTTTTTTTACCTAAATAGTAAATGGGATTCTAATTATATCTGTAATTCGATTTCGGTTCAAGCTTCAGAAGATTCATAATTTATAATCTAGGTATACATTTTAATTTAAAGGTAGCGTCCTGAATATTTTGTAGCTTATAGTTCATTGGGCCCTCTCTCGTGAATGAACGATTGCTGTTGTACCCCATCATTGAATGACCGAATCTCTTCATTCATTGGTCCAACCAATAGTATTGCATATACATATGTAACATACATATAAAAACACACTGAGGAGAGGAGTAGGAAGGCAGGCACCTACCTATTACTTTGGTTTCATAACATTAGACATTGCATTATATCCCATATTAACAGGTTCTGAGTTCTGAATCATCTGTTTGATTGCTCGGGATCTTCCACTCTCCGAAGTATTTTTATATCAAAACCAAACATTTAGAAGGAATCCAGTAACAGCCACATTGAAGAAAATAATAGGTAATATTTAACGCTAGTGTTTAAAGACCCACCTCAATTAACAATTAACAATTGAGTCATAAAGCATAAAGTAGTGATAAAGTACAATATAATTGACATATTAAACCCGAATTCCAAGCACCAAGCAGTTGTTGTTCAGGTTCTCCAGTTGCCAGTCGATTTTTAGCTACAAGACACAGCAGTCATCAGTTGTTTGGAATCCTCGCTGCATTGGCTCATCATCCGCCGAAGATTCATTAATTTTGTGGAATTCAAGGAACATTGATTGTGCCTTACACGTTCGGAAACTTAATCTTAACATCTACGGACAACAACGGATAAATGGATAAACTCTGACGACAGCTGACAGTCACAAAATGGTTTCATGATCCTGATAACTACTTCTAGTAATCTGCCGTCCACTTGCCGAGCTCACTGCGAAGTTTAAAGAATAATGGACTTGGAGGGTCTTCAACCAAGGAATGCACTAACAAGTTTTATTACCCGTTCAATGAATTGAAAACACCGACTTGACACTATGGAGATAGGGAATACCCGTAAGTGAAACACAAACGAATTCCGCTTATTACCGAGACATTATTGCGATTGCGATGTGAAGTCGTGAAACGTGAAAGATATTTATTGCATTTCTCCGTACGGACTTCGTATTAATAACCTCATTGTATGCCATTTGTATCGATAGCCTGACTTTGGACTTGGAAATCCGTCCGATTCCCGGTCAGTATATCTTAAAACTTAAATCGATTGTGACATCATAGTCCTATCAGTAATTATTAATTTCTTTAGTATCAAGAGTATCAGATACGTCTGTATTTCTAAAGTATTTTCAAAACTCCTCCTTTGGTCAGTAAGTTTTTAGTGTCTATCAGTCTGTCTGTGTCGATTTTCAAGCTCGAAAGTTAACGTAAGTTTAAACGAAATTTAATTTCCTTAGAACTCGGGTGGCGTAGGCAGTAGGCACGGCTTGCGTTGTGTTTGCTGGAAATATACTTATCAATTTGTCTAGCCATATAAAACATTTAAATTCGCCCATCATCGTAAAACACATATTGAATGAAAAGACATTAATTTCAAATCTTACCCAAAAACCCACAAACCGCACATCTCGCTGATAATTTCGCCACATATTTAGATCTGGCTTCAGATTCACGCGACCAGGACTATTGCACATTATATATACCTGTACTCTTTCCGATAGAGATTGTGGTTTGTGACCAAAGAAATTATTTATAAGTCATTTGGTCATTCATGTCAGGGATTATAACCCCTCAATTCAATTGTTTTTTGAGAATGAGTATGAAGATATATTATCCAGGTTCTATGTAGGTTGAAATTATATCTTACATGTATTCCAATAGCCCAGCATATTTATGTAAGACACCCTGTATACTAGCTGAAAAGGTATTTGTCGCGAAAATGAATAAAAAAGACAGTACATTGAGGCCACAGTATAATGAGGCCTAGGTCATTCAGGAAGAGAAATTCCGTGTTTGATAGGCATCTATCGGCATAAACTTCGGCCTTCTGCTTGTACTGGATCACATTTTTCAACGCAGCTTTGAAGTTTTGAGCATTTTTAACTATTTTAAACAACCAATAAAACCAGTCATAAATAGAGGCGTCAAACGATTGTGTTTACTTAGGTATGTGGATCGTTGAGTCCATGGTAAAATGGTTTTGGTATCAGGCTTGAGTCTCCGTTATGTGTTAGCGCCCACTTCACCTGACTCATCAGTCCGTGATGACTCATTCTCAAGGTCTGCGTATGTCCAATGCAGGTTCTTGATTAGTGCTCTACATTTATGTCATATGCACTCTACCTCATGCTAGCCAACTGCGGAAGTAAATGCAGGTTTAGGTGTCCGGGAGTTTAAGTTGTCGGGTGCATAAGCATCCAGTTTCGATTGTTAAAAAAACAAGTGGCAGAAGAGGCGTCATCGGCTTAGCACCTTCCTTATCCTAATCCAAATGAATTGATTTCTCCTATCGCGTTTGTCTACAGTTCAGACGAATGAGTCACCAACCTCTGCACTTAAATATTAGTAAGTATAAGGCGAATTACAGGAGCTCTCGGACTGCATAGAATGAGGTTAAAGATTATCTCTACTCCTATAATCCATTAAAAGATTGCACTCACTCACTCACACTATACTGGACAATTGCTGACTTGTGGTGGGTACGGTTCATTGTCCATGTCCATTGACAAGCTACTTTTAGAAAGTTATGATGACGCATATTGTTTGGTTTCGACTTTATTAGTCATTTCCTTACATGCGTATTCAGTAAAATAATGCCGTTTTAGACTAATAATTACATTTTCTGTAGTGATCAAAACTGTTTTTATTTTATTGTAAGTACATATTGTTTATTTGATATCCGCTTTTTAAACTCATAAAATTTGAGCATGTGCAGGAAATAAAAATCACTGTTAGTCATGGGTATTTGGTATGTCTGGGAGATGCGAAGGTTTTAGTCGCAGGCATCATACTCATACTAAAGAGAAGGCCAGTAAGCAGTAGGTAACAGGAAGATGGAGAAAGCAGAATGTGAAAGTGAAAGCATTTCATTCATAGAGGGCTTATTGTGGTGATTTGTGAGAGTTGTTTGCTCGAGTCATTTACTTGGATTGGGAACGCGGATATATCTGGTAATGTTAGGTTTTAAAGACTAATTGCCTGCATACACCTACATCGTTAATGTGCTAATTTATTTCCAATAAGATCCGGAGTACGACTCAAATATGTAGTTTCTTGAAATTGCAGAACGCTGCTCTTTGCAGTGACTTTATTTATCACAAGAAACGGTCATAAGTCATAACTGTGATTTTCTTTCTCAAAACTGTAATTGACAGCAGTATCCAATAGGCATCGAATTTAAAGTTTTCGGGTTTTTATACGGCTCTTGCTTGCTGCTTATGCCCCGCACCTCGGCATTTCAGACTCAGCCACGGCCACGTATCAACGCCAATGCCCGCACCGATACGCGTTAGGGTTGGGACTCCAACATAGATAATCTAATTGTCCGAAATGCCACGACACAAGAATTGGCTATAGTTAATGGTCCATGCCGAGGTGGGAGCTACGCTAGGGGACGTTATTGTTAGTGTCACGCGTCATTGGATGCATCATCTCGCTATAACGTCGCTGCACCTATAAGTTAGCCTATCACACCCCACGCCCCAAACGCCTATGCATGATAGGATTTAGGATTAGGAGAATTACTTAGCGATTAGTATGTAATTACGTGCAAATGCATGCACGAGATCGTATATGTAGGTACATTACCTACACACAAATATTGCCAACTACCAACGCAGATTTAGCGTCGAGGCGTAGCACCCATTCGGTATGCTTATGGACTTGCAGTTAGTAAGTTATCGCACATCTTTGTCCTTGAGGTCTATACTTGTATCGGAGCATTAGTGCTTTTTATTTAATACTTGAGATTTTAGTTTGAAGTCTAATAAGTCTTTATTAGGAAAGGCATTTTACTTATTATATAGGTAATTAATAAGTCAGTCCAATTCAAATTCAAACCCTATTGTTTTCGTGAATACATGCGGTTGGGTTTGCTTAGCTTTCACCACTTTCACTTCTTGCCTTGCGCTGGATAGACATACATTTTCGGGTTATTCATTTCATAATATTCGTTTAGAATTGAGGATGTGCTCCCAACAACTCGTTGTTTACAATATCCAAGTTGAATTGACAGAAATAATGTCACAAGTAAGAAGGTTTATGAAGGGGAAATTCGTGATAAAATGCTGTAGAAATCGAAAATCAAAGCTCGAGTTTGTTTTGTACAACGTGAGGTGGACTCGTCACATCACTCGTCTCCGAACCGAACGGAAAAGCTAGAGAATTCCTACGAATTGATTTCCTTTGGACTACAAATACAAATGAATTCATAGGTCACAGCTCACCCTTAGCCATACGACATCGTAATGTGACGCACACTAAAAATCGCCTACTTAAATTTGCTATCCATGGACAAGTAATTTCAGAATCAGAGTTCCATTTCAACATTCAGACTCTATACCTACTTGAATAAAAGTAACTTTGTTTGCATTTGACCTGCTAATAAGATCGCAGGCTTTACCTAAAGCAATTGTAGATTCTGGAATACCTAACCTGAAATTAACGTCAGCAACTGCCAACTGCTGTAGATAATTCAATTACCATTCCCCAGACTAAAAATCGCCTACTTAAATTTGCTATCCATGGACAAGTAATTTCAGAATCAGAGTTCCATTTCAACATTCAGACTCTATACCTACTTGAATAAAAGTAACTTTGTTTGCATTTGGCCTGCTAATAAGATCGCAGGCTTTACCTAAAGCAATTGTAGATTCTGGAATACCTAACCTGAAATTAACGTAAGCAACTTCCAACTGCTGTAGATAATTCAATTACCCTTCCCCAGCCCAGAATATAAATTCCAGGCCCAGGATGCTAACCATGACGTACGTAATATAATTTGGTCCCAGGTTTCCGTTAGTATAAATGTTGACTGCTCCCCGGATAAGATAATTTGTACGGGTCCTTCTATGTAGGTAATATTCAATATTGTACATTGATTCGGTTTTGACACACCAATGCATCGGAGGTGTTGGGTGTTTGAATTCGAATGTTTACCCATAGCAATCAAAGCTGCACAAATTTAAACAGTACAATAAACAATACCCATACCCACCAAGTCTAACTAAACTATAGCATAGCTGAATCAGTGGAACAGGATAATATATTTCTCTACAGTATGCGCATTTGTTTTGCCATATTGTCAACAAATTGTACAGGCAATTGCAAAAATATCGTTTCGACTCCGCAGCTCACACCGTTAGCAATTAGCAATTGACTCGTATATTGAATATTTTTTTCGTATATTTTCAGAGTCGGCTCCCCGACCTTCTGTTCCACCTAAGCCCAAGCCGATAACCAAGCCAGATCCGCTTGTTACCCACAGCACCACCGTGGGAACTCAAGTCAACCTACTCCGAAAATTTTCATCTGGAACAAGGTTAATACCCAATCATCCTTAACTGTCTGTGCCAGAGAGATTGGTGAAAACAATGAAAGTTAAATTATAGTTCCTTGTTAGGACTCACTCTGTGCGGAGCTGGGCGAACCGATAACGATAACAGTAATCTCGTTCTCGACAAAAGAGGAATAAGTACAAGGTCACGCGATTGATTACGATGTATCATTAACGATTGCTGCGCGCTCCTCCTTAAAAAGTCATTTGTAAACCAAACCCCCAGTGAATCAGTCTCCGCAATACAGCTTTGTAGCTGCTCGCTGTCCAATATACAAATAATTGCCTTAATTAGCGTGATTACCTAAAAGTAGTCGCCGCAATGGAGTGTCCACGAAGAAGGACGGGAAAATCCAATTTCCGGTGAAAACTTATTTAAATAATTCGAGCCTTTAAAATATTATCGTGGACGACTGGCAATCAGCAATAACTTGAGAATCTTTATTATTATTCAATTTAATTTCCATTTCATTAACTATGATTCGATTGTATTTTTTCAGGCAAGAGTCTCCAGCAACGTCACGACTTTCACCAAATGTCAACGAGCTGGAGAAAAATCGCATATCTAGTCCAGCAGAAAGAACGTCAAGTATTGGGAGTAGTGTAAAGCCAGCTCTACCACCGAAACCATCACCTAACTGCTTCTCACCGCCCCGCCGATCTTCCACAACCACTACTACCCCACCGTCGAAGCCCACCAGGGCGCCCGCAGATTTAAATTCAAAGAAATCGTCAACTGCTCCGCATGCTTCCATCGAGGAGTTAGATAATCTGAGTGATTTGAACAGCCCACCCACTCCTCTTAAAGAATCTCAGAACAGCGTCCTCAGTGGCAGGTCATCTATCAGTGTGGCGAAGGGCACTTCCAGTCACCAGCTCTTCCAGTACCCAACTCCTGTCTTCCCGTTTTCACCTGCACAAAGGCTTGAGGCTCAAAGAAAAAGTGCTAGTCTTGGTCGGAATATCAACTCCTTTTTACCAACTCCCATCAATAAGTCTACAACACTCTCTAGGGTCATCCCGTTAGACCTCAGTCCGTCCAATCCTAGCTCAAGACTTAGTGGAAATAATATCAATAGCACTAGTCGATTGAGCGGTGCGTTGAGAAGTAGCCTTAACTTCACGCCGCCCAGAGGAGCTTTTGACCCACCTCCCCCTCCACCGCGGTCAAAACGAAAGCCAATTTCCCCGTTGAGTTTAGAACCGACCTCGCCATCAGCGAGTGTGTTGTCCGGCTCAAACTCCGCACCGGTAAAGACTAGTCTGCCTATTTACGCTGTAGTTGACAAGGAAAAGAAATGGGATCAACGGAGACAAAAGCAACTGCATGAGAACAACAACGGTGTAGAATCAGCTCAAGAACTTTCAACAGCATCAGCAACAGTTCCCGACGTTACTTCTAATAACAACGAAAAAGAAAGTCTTCGTGATCATTCTCAAATGGAAACTTCAACGCCAAAAAGCTGGCTAGGAAAGTACATTGAAAAGGTAGAAGGAGATGAAGATCGTGATAAATCAGAGAACTCGTCTTCGTTCTTACATGCCACTGTCAGTGTTCCAGTAGTAACGGCAACTGAAGAGATTCCGGTTCCCACATCTCAACATGCAAACCGTCTCAGTGTTAACGAGTCCTTTCTCTTTAATCATGTGGTGGTGTTGACGCAGGAAGAAGAAGAAGCGCAGCCCAATGTAGCGAATCTTCCACAGGTCGAAGAGCTACCGGAAACTTTGATTGAACCCAAAGAAATCGAAACAGATCATCCTGAATTGGCGCTACTCGAGGCAACCTCAGTGGTAACGACTGAAGTGATCCAGAATGAAGATTTAAAAGTGAAAGAAGCAGTTAATTCTCCGGCCACGGAAGACAACACTGAGGATGTATTTGGTGCTTCAGACGTAATTCATATCCAGCCAGTTCGCGGTGACAATAGCTTAGATGACGAAGCAAGAATGGTCGCCAGAAAATTGTCCGAATTTGGCGGAGAGGATAGATTTGAGACCTTATTGGACAACGAATTGGAAGAAGTTGTAAGTACGACCCTCGTACATGGAAATGACGTGCCTTCGGCTCTGGTACTTGGTGGTGTAACGACTTCTTGCAGTACAACTGATGAACCGGAAGACGCGATCAAGTCTCCGTCCGACGCCGATATAGTCTACCAAATTGTCCGCTCGCAGAAGCAGTTTAAATCTCCGAATGGAAATCGTCCCGAAGCTACCGAGGATCAAATTGTAATAAAAACCGAACCTCAAGACGAAAAGACTCTACGGTCTGCAGAAATCCCGGCTGATACTCCCGCGTTGCTTGTGAATGATCCGGCTGCTATTCCTGATCGTCGTCGCTCCTGGAATGGTCTTGAGACTGGTTCTTCGCTCAGTGACTCCTCGCGTAATTCCTCTTCGTCAAGCAGTCTGCGAGATCGAACGAGCAGCATTTCCGGAGGTCTGCCAAGCGGTGCTGCTTGGTTGGACGAGGGAGATATTTCTACAGGAGCCTTGGGTGATGCAGAAAACTCCGATGCAGCACCTTGTTCTTCAGAAGCCTTGTCGGAAAGCAGACCACCAGGGCATGGTGAGGGTGATTCATTCATGCGTCGCACGAAGCTTGGTATCCTGGGTTCCAAGTTCGGAAGTGGTGATTGTTCTTCAAGCAGCGCCAGTAGTCTGCCACACGTCGCACCCCCACTCAGAAAAAAGGAAAAATCAAACAGCCGATTCTACGTTGGTGGGGCTGGGGCCAAGAGCCCGCCTGGCAAGACCAAGAAGGTTCGAAGTGAGATCATTATGACTAACAGGGCTCTGTCAAAAGAGGCTCGCGCTGAAGGCGGAAAGGCGTTGTCCCTTCCACAAGCTCCTTCGAGTGAAGTCCATACTGCACCAGCATCTAAGGACCTCAATTCGATTTCGTCTGTTTCTACACTGGAAGAAGGGTCTTCCGCCGAATCTGTCACCAAAGTGGAGTGTTACAACGATATTTTGGAAGACCTTTCAGAGAGTGAGAGGAAGCCCTTCCTCGTGGCCAGGGAGATTATGACCTCAGAGCGAGTTTTCGTCAACAACCTTAATCTGCTCACAGTTGAATTTCCGGGTGCACTGAAAGCTGCCTGGGAAGCGGCTCCTACTGGGCATCCTATAATACAAAAAGCCGACCTTGACATTATTCTTGGTGGCTTGCCCATTCTCAAGGGTGTAAACCAAGTCTTGCTTACCGACATGGAATACCGAATTGCAAACTGGAAGACCAATCCAAAATTAGCGGACATCTTCGTCAACACTGGTGCGTTTCTCAAACACTACTCAACCTACATCAGGGATTTCCCCAAAATCCTCCAGCACTACGAGCTGTGTCGACACAAGAATCTCAAATTCTCTCGAGCTGTTTCTGAATTCGAGAAATCCCCGCGCTGCAAGGGTTTGGATATTCGAGCTTACATGCTCACACCTGTTCAGAGAATGCCCAAGTATCAACTTCTGCTGGGAAATTACTTGAAAAGCATGACGCCGGATAGTTTGGACTATGAGGACACAATCAAGGCCCTGTCAATTGTCACGAAAGCCGCAGAGCATGCGAATGAAGCGATTCGACATCAGGTAGGTTTATTTAATAAAGTTTAGGCTGATTGCGGGATCAGCGATGGCCACCAAGCCGAGTTTAACGATTTTCGCTTGGAAACCTTATTCGGAGCTTTGATCTGGAACTGTAACATGTAACATATGCTGCAGTTTGTCTCTTGCTTCAAAATAAACTTATTTCGCGCTGAAAACTTTAAGCCCGGGTTTTTATGTTTTAGATTAAAAATAGTACTTGCTCAGCATTAGTAGTACTTATGATATGGAGAACTATAACCGGGTGCGTGGAACGTTATGCCGTATGCCGTCAATTCAAGTCGCTTCCCTTAAACTATGTAGCTTTCTATAGTATCACAATGACACAATGTATGAGATGTGAGAAATGCCTAGACTTTAGAACGTGCAAGTTGAAAAGACTGGTTTCTTTGTCCTTTGTCAAAGAAGCTCACATCTGCACTTTTACAGAATAGTGAAACGTCAGCTCCAGCTCCATTTTAAAGAGTTACCCTCCAGATGTGCTGAACTGCAGTCAGTTCAATTTGACATGATCTGATTCCTTGATAACGTGGCTGTCGTATCTTTCCAAAAGCAGAAGCAGATCATGTACAGTATCGTATTTTATGAGATCCTTTGAATATTGTGATTCTCGCGTTGCAGGAATGGTGCTATTGTATTTCCTTTTGATTCACGAGGGTACATAATTTTTGTCAATAGACACCAAAAACTTTTCTGCGGTAGCAGATTCGCCGCCATTTTAATTTGCAAGTCGCCCAATCCTTACGGTCAAAAGTTAGGTTTAAGCAAGCAATGACGCAAGAAGCCGAAATTCCTTGGTTACGCCAAATAGACTTTTAGTATTATGTAGACTGTGAAGATAAAGCTGAGTTCTAGTGTCTCGTTAAACCGGGAGCTTTCTCTCACACTTTCTCTTTTTTATATGTCCACTGGGTATGCCTACAGGAAAATGCCGAGAAACTGGTGCATTTACAGAGCCGCTTAACTCACCATGTCATCTTGAAGGCCGACCGTCATCTGATTTTAGAAGGAGAGCTCCTCAAAGTTTGTCGGAAGGAGCTCCAGCCTCGATACTTCGTTCTGGTAAGGTGTCCTTTAGAATTAGCCCGTAGGTACTGAATACCGTAGGCAAAACATGAAACATGAACCTCGTTTCCTCGACGAGTCGTGGCAGGCGTCACTGATTCTATTTCAACACACCTTTTATTCTTTTCCTAACGTGAGCCGCTTCCTGGTTTCTCAACTTTTCGCCGGTGCTTAGCTAAGATGTTCCCTACTTTTAGATGAGCGACTGTCTGCTGTGCCTGAACTACGCTGGAACCGGCGGTGCGGCTGGTACCAAAGAATTTAAGCTACGCTACGAACTTCCGTTAGCGGGAATGCGGGTCGTGTTGGCCGGGTCGGAAGATTACCAAAACGAATTCAGTGTAATAAGTATTACTCGTAGCTTCAATCTAGTTGCCAAGTAAGTTTCAAAGTATTTCTATGCTGGTTGTTTATCTCAGGATCTGTGTGAAATCACTTAGTATTGATCTTTACTCCCAGCGCAGCGTCTACATTATTTCCCTGACAAACATGCCGCGTTCGCTAAAACTGCAATTTAAAATCGTAATGAAGGGAAATGAGATTTGGAAATTGGAAAGTTCCTTCATCTGGATTTTGAGTCAATTTTCGAGTCATTAGACAAGCGAAATATGTGTGCCTATTTTAACTTATCCGAGCTCTAATATCTCTGCGTATTACCTACATCAGCAAACAACCAATTGACGTACATTTCAGATATCAGAGCTAGTGCAACGCCAAGACTACGAACTGGAACTGAAATCTGGAATTAGATTCTGTGGAAATTGGATTTCCTTATTCAGAGCGGACTTTTATGGTTGGAATATACCATTGGCGTAAATAACTTTTTAAGTCATGGGTGATCTGTAGGGTTGCAATTTACATATCTGCAGACGCTGCTGGCAGTAGATTGTCATTGGTTGTGCCTCCAATTTTCCAAAATATTCCTGATTCTAATTGTAATTTGATTTCGTGCACTACGAATAAAGTTATTACTTGTACGGAATAACCCTGTACATCTTCAATTTCCAACCCTGTTGATGTAACTATTAGGCTGCTGTGCGGAAAATAGAACGAGAATCGCGAGGCATGCAAACTTGGTAGGTACCTAACTCCGAATTTTTTATTATTAGATCACCGAAGGAGCGTGAAGAATGGATGAAATCCCTAGACGTTGCCATCCGGACGAACATTAAGAAGCGTGCGGCCTGCTCTACTCCTGAAATGGAAAAAGAGTTCCAGATCGGAAAAGTGGTTAGTCTGTGGACTGTCATCCTGGCATAAAAAATCTTTCACGGAGGAAATTACTTTTATTGTCAGGTGGTGGGTTTTGACTAGTTTGTGATTTCTTTCCAGGCTCCTGTTTGGATTGCAGACTCACGCGTCACAATGTGTCAGGCCTGTACTGCTGAATTCAAAATTACTTTTAGACGACATCATTGCAGAGCGTAAGGGGAACATAAGTTATGTGATTGAATGTGATTTCTGTGGAAGACAACTCTGAACTAATAAGTTTTTTTTTCTCTTGATTTCTTTATTTTCGCAGATGTGGAAAGGTATAGTCAGAATCGAGTTCATATCGCTTTGGAGAAGAGAACTAGGCCTAAAGTTTGTAAAAAAAAAAAGTGATGCTCTATTTTTCCTTCGTCAGGTTGTCTGTGGGAATTGTTCAGGCAGCGAGGCTCCTCTCCAGTATCAAAACTTTGAGGCAAACAGAGTGTGCACAGATTGCTATGAATACCTTCAAGAAGGTATGCTCTACGTCTTCCGTGCTTTAGTTCATTTCTTATGCATTAGATTTCGTCCGAAATTGAATTCCAGGACTTGAGTTCTGTTGATTTGGGCTTAGCCAAACTTGTACTTTCCCCTTTCATTAACCTTTCGGCCTGTTTTTGAAACGCAGAACTTTTTTCCTTTTGTTATTCCAGAGTTTGACAGGGAGAACCACCAGAATAGTCAAGAGGAAGTGGAACTCATCCGGAGTCGTTTCAAGAAAGGAACACCCAATATTTCAAAGAAAGCTGCCAAGCACAAGAAATCGATTCCTCCAAGACTTGAGGTGAGGGTACAAAGGGAAAATCCCAGCTTTTGAAATTACTTTTTGAGGGATGAGTCTCAGAGCAGCCGGTTCTAGGGAAAGGAAATAAGTCCACATTAGATATCTCCCACACGCCATGTGCTCTGCAGAGCAGTCCTTCAACAAATATCGTATTTTGTATTCTGGCACAATTGCATTTTTCGTCGAATCTACTTTCGTGTTTCTATTCCCTCCGGACCGCCCAATTTCATTTTAAATAACCCCGCAGCGTTGCCTAAAAGGCAGGCTGAACTTTGAAAAAGTGATGACGTTGAAATTATAAATTTTTTCTCAGGTTCATGCCAATAGTTCGGGCTCAGCTATGAGCGGATATCTACACTGGAAGGAACCTCGGAAAAGCTGGAAGAAGCAGTGGTTCGTGTTGATTGATCAAGTGTTGTATGTGTGTGCGGCTTCAGAAGACGTTGCAGCCCTGAAGAGTATCCCAATTCTGGGCTATCAAGTGGAGGCCGTCAGTGTAGAGGTAAGCTTAGAGAACTGCTGAGAGAAGATGAGATTTCTGGGCCAAGAGTCTTCAGCTAAATCCAGTGCATAATTCTGTTTACTCAACCTTAGCTAAACCGTCTAATACTCTCTCTTTCCCACTGCAGGCTGTTGAGGGTGAAGATGGAAGAACCATTTTCCAGCTCACTCACAGTGGTCAGGAGCCGTATGTCTTCCAGGCAGAGAACAGTTGTTCAGCTGAGAAGTAAGCCCTCGCTTTTCTCCGTTAGGCTTACTCATTCTTAGACCAGGCCTAGACTATGGTTCTGTTTCAGTCCGCTCTAATTCCCTGTATCACCCAGGATGGAATCCCTCTCCTAAATCTTCATCCCTGAGCGCAGTTGTAATAATTTATTTTTGGAGCAGAACCGGGACTGAACTCTAGGATAGGATAGGCCAGATTAGGGTCTTTAGCTAGCGATGATTCCTTCTAGCAGCCCGTACACAGAAGCGCGGTCTAGGGCTTGTACGAGAAAGATTCATTTCAATTCCGAACACTTTTTGTGTGAAGAATGACGGGGGAAGAATAAAGTTGTTCAACTGGATCTAATTTTGTTGTAGATGGATGACGGCTATGAGAGAAGCAACAGTTTTAAAATGAAGTTTGGAACCCGGAGCCAGGAGAGACTCAAGTCTGCAAAAATAAAGAGAACTTTGATCCTTCCGGCCTATATAATCCCGCTAATAGTAGGTATACTGATAAGGACAAAAAGTTTCAACGAAACTGATGAGGGAAAAAGTTAAATTTGTCTCTGGAATCTCCGGAATTATTCCTGAGCTTCAGTTCCATATCCATAGAACCTGCGGATATAGGTATATTATACTACAAATAGACGGAAGCTGAATCTGTTTCCCCACGAACATACCACAGTGATCTTGTCGCCTCCACACCTCGACAGCATGTCTAATGAATCAGAAATTAGTTCTACCCAGGGCGGCTGGAGTGGAGAAAGGGATCAATTTTCACCCGTGTTCTACGTACAGTCCCGTTTCTCATGGTGACAATTTATTAGAAATTGACTTTCCGGGCAAATCAAACGAATAATTGAGCGAGGAAATTGTGCACTACTTTAAAATGCTAGCTATATTGTTTTTTTTTTTAATCAGAGTAGGCAACCGATGCTAACCGAATAAGTTACTTGAGTAATGACTATTTAAAACTGTCAATTGTCAAGCAAGATAGCGGGAGACTTAAATGACCTAGAACCCTATTTCCTGAGTTCCAAAGATATATTTAAAGTTCAAGCCTCAAGTATTTTAATAATCCGGCGTGGGTTGGCAATAGAGCCCCAGCTACCACCGTTTGATGTGGTCTGGTTCTCTCTGCTGCATAGCCTCTGATTTCGGGTGAGTGGGACTGAAACGGCTCCTTAATACACTGCGCGCTCCTTTCTCTTAACTTTCTCCTAGTCATCCCTTCAGGATATGAAAATGAAGAGGGCTTTTTACTCCGTGTAAAGAGAGAGTTGCTGTTTCCCCCAAGGAGCAGGGTACTAAAATCCGCTGTTCAGGGATTCTGAGGCAGAGACGGGAAATCGCATTATGATAAACGAGTCACTTGACAGAAGACGAATCCTCCCCTTTTATTAGTATGTAGGCCCTATTACCATAGTGAGTGTACCACCCAGCTCCCATACTTCGCCTCCTAACGGGCTCAAATTTTACGCTACATTAAGCATGGAGAAGACGAGGGCTGCAGGGTAGTCTCCAGAATGGGGAAGGACGTGTGGTCTATTACTCAAGCTCGTATTATTATGCTAGTTACTAGTTGTAGATGTAGATTTTAGTTCTGCGAGGGATTATGCACAGTAAAAGTTACGAGGATTTTGCTATGAAAAGATTACGTCCATGCCAATAGTAAAAAAAAATGTGAATATGGCTCTGTGAATCTTCAGGAAAGTCGTAAACGGTTTCGAGACTGATATTTAAATTTTGAAAATGCATACCAACCTACCGCTAAATGAAAATGTAAGAAAGCTTCCTCTTTCATCACCGTACGGAGTGCGGTGGATACGTAATTTAACGACCTAGTTTAGCTGCCGTATCCAAGCTTTTACTCGCGTTCCTGAAGGCTGCCGACTATAATATTTTTTATAGCCCAGCTCTATCAAATCCGTATTACCCCATGAGACTTTTAATGAATATGCAAATGACTTAAACGAAAAATAACTGATTGTTTTCATAAAAAGATAGATATTTTACAATAAAAAACAAGCAAGCTAAAGGAACTTCCTCTGGTGTACCTGTGCCTATAAAAGTAAAATAACTATAACGTCCATCTCCGGCTCCAGATTAGTGCATAACGTGACTTTTATTTGCTTCGTAGGTGTAGCGCGCGCTTGTCGTATTTATTTTAGTTTTAAGCAGTAGAAATATTTATTAGCGTTATTCGTGCAATACATACAAGAAATGAATAGTCTTTTAGTTTGAGATTTTAGAGTGGATACCCATGATCAAACTTGCAGGCTAAATGTTGGGTAGGTACCTAATTTTTCCTGCCTAATTGTCGCAAAAACGATATTTTAAGCTTTTAAAACTCACTAGAAAATCTAAATTTTCGAGTCAGTCTAAACATTTTTTGAGCCTTCCTACTTCAGGAATTCTGTCAATTTTAAAAAACTTGTATACAGTGTTGAAACAACTTCGCTTTTGAGCAGTACTCTAGTTTACTTTTGAAACGACCGTAACTATATATGCGTAACATAAAATTACAGATTTTAATTAGTTTTAAAACTTTGATCCGACAAAATATGTAGATAGTTTAAGTCAAGTAACGTTTGATTTGGTTTTTAAACAAATAGTCTCCTAATTGGATGTCAATTGGAACGATTACGTGATTTATTTACTCTAGTGTTTTATAATCCTGTTTCTCGAAGCTCGTGAACCCAGCGAATAGCTAAGCGACTACTGTTTAGTTTCAAGATTCACCAAAGTCCTACTTTGTTCTGAATTGTATTGAAAAACTTTGGTTGTATAGTTAGTATACGTATTTATACTATTATTAGTAGAACTGCTTCCAAAGGATTCTTGGTAGAATCTAGGAGGCCTTTTAAGAGTGCATGCAGACAAAGAAAGAGAAACAAGATAGCTTTAGTCATACATAATTTAAGAGTTACTTTAAGATTCTGTAAATGGACTCAAATCCCGAGTCTAAGTCTAGAGTAAGAAAGCGTTATTAAAGAGAATAAAAAAAGAAGCGTTTGCTTAACTTTTAGCATTTTTGAAGCGTGTGTACTGCCTGACTACTACCTATGTGTGTACCAACTTCCATTGCAGTCATT
>VNWX01001025.1:0-16982 GCA_009869905.1 Ceratophysella communis
TTTTTTCCACCTCGAGCTTTCGTTCTCCACAAGCCGAGCCAAACATCAGTTTAGTGAGTGGTTTCCTTTCGACGGCACCAGGGCTGGCCTGCACGGGTCGCAGAGAAGTTCGGACACTTTTTTCTTAATTTTTAATTTTCTTCTCTCGTTCTTTGCATTTTGGTTCGTACGAATACGGAAATTAGTTGCTCCTTCTGTCTCTGAGTCGCCAGGCAAGTGATTAGCGGGGTTTTTGAGCAGTACTAGGCCAGCAGGCTTTTCAGTTGTCTCTCCAACTTTCTCCTTTCGTCAGCTGATTTTCCACTTCCTCTCTTCTGACATTCTCCTTGATAGGCGGACGACCCGTGCAGGCTTAACGTTTGTCTTTTTCGGCTTGGCGGCTCGTGGGACGAGGACAGGCAGGGTGGGTGGTGGCTGCAGGGCTTGAGGCCGCCAGGGTCAGGTGGGCGGAAAGGACGATGAAGGGAGACAACTTTTCCTCTCTGCGTCCCACGCTTCGTCTCTAAACGAGCAGGTGAGTTTTGGATTGTCTCTGACTCTGCTTTCTCCACGTGGCTGCTTTGTTCCGCTTCTCAGCAGCAGCACCTTCGTGTTCAGCTCAAATTCATTATATTTTACATGTCTAAAGCTTAACTAACACATCGCATGATTTGTAATTGAGTCATATCATAATGATTTATCATGGTAGCTACAATTTTATAATATTCAGCCCTAGAATTAAGGGAATTAAAGGAACAACTCAACTGCTGTTAGTCTGTAAATAATTGCGATTATTAAAATTACTAGAAATATGGCTGCAATTAAAAAGTAACGTGCAGAGAGGTATGAAAGTCTTGGGAACGAATAAAGGAGTAATTTAGTCCTGCTGGTAAAGATTGTAAAGATTTAAAGTGATTTGATTTTTGAAACGCAGTGCCATTTACGCAAAAGTTACAATTAAGCGTGAAAGTTGATAATGGTTGGTTGTATAAACAAAACGGTGGTTGTAGCATAGAGTATAATGAAATAAGTGTTTGCGTGGCAAGGGAATACTTTTTCCACCGTCATCCATCAGTCATTCCACAAAAGTTAAGTGGTCTGGGGAGCTGGGCCTTAACTCAGTTTCTGAGCCTCTCGCGCTCTCCATTATCGGTATAAGGTCATTTCACCCTGATCGTTTCGCCTTGAACCAGTCGGTAATGAAAAGTTTAGCTCTAGACTCTAGACTGAATTGTCAAAGATTATTAACGCGTTACTATTGATGATTATATAGGTCGGCGTCATAAAACGTAAATTTGGCGGATGTATAATCTCCTAGTATTAGGACAATTACGTTTCGATTTCGATGTCACCGTTAAAAGTTAAAATGCTGCTTGCAGCTTCCAGGTGGTTTGAGAATTCGCCACCCAATGCCACGTATAAACGCGATCGAGTTGAGCCATTCCAAATTTCAAGTCGAATCTTACAAACGAAATGTCGAGATACACTTGACTTTCTCTAAACTCTCAACACTTTCTCTCTCGACTGATCTTGGAGCGGAGAGTCATCATCGAGCCCAGCCTCCGCTCTCCATGCCCACCCTAATTCAATTCAGTCCTCGCTCACTTCTCTTGCCGAGACTTGCAGAAAATGTTTAACAAGCCAATACCAGGCATAGAAACAGAACTGGGAAAGCCACCACCACCAATGCGAAAACTCAAAATCATCACTTCTTCAATTGAATCACACTATGTCGGCTCCGCTCCTGCTGCGTCGATTTCTAAATAACTTACTCAATTTCAATCTGGCTCTATCATGGACATGAAACCAGAATCAAAATGATTCATCGCTCTGCAGGTTTTACAGCTTATCCGGTCAGGGTCCCCTTTTTTTGAATTCGGGATAAGCAGTGCACCATGGAAATTTTTAAGCATTTTTAGAAGTCACAAAAGCTGTAATTAAAGAAGCTAATTTATTTTGCAAAATTAGTAAGAATTTAACCGTTTTAATTGAAACAACTGACTTTTGAAGTCCAATTAAGTAGTTCTTGAAGGTTGGAAAATTTTGCTTGATTTTATTTGATTTAAAATGGTTTAACGAATAGGCAAGGTATTTATCTAAAAAGCAGAAACCGAATATTCGAAGCATAAACTAAGTATTCTCCAAATTGGCTGTTTTTCTTGTGTTTCGCTTTACTGGTATTAAACAAACGGTTCCCTTGAGCGAGCTATTACAATGATTTGGGTAATTAATTATCCGGAAAGGCCATGGAGCGTAATTCATGAGGTGGTTGGTGGTAATGAGTTTACGTGGGTTTGGTCTCAGATCCAACCCAAGTTCCATGACTATGGACCATGGTAGAAATCCTTGACGACGACTTCCCTGTCGCCAATGGAGTTTGTTAGAGAAAAGAGAAAGTTGTGGTTATCACAGGAGGCTGTCTCGGTGGGTAATTAGATGATTAACCCTCTGAGTCCACACGCCCTATCTATTGTTCCAATCCTGCTAGGTGACACAGGCAGTCAGTGAATCCACTGCGCCTTGTGGTATACCGAATTTCGGTCCACCGTAAATCGGGATCTTGCTGAAGCTGAATTGACTAGGGCTTGTATTGTTTGACGAAAGCATGACGTACATACCTGTTTCGTACATCTAAATGCCCGTTTCATCGCTAAGCCCAGAGCTTGTGACCTTTTCACTAATCGAGCCTAAAATTATACAGCTAGTAACCCATTTATCTCTATAAGCTGACTTCACTGAAGGAAAAACCATCGAGCCTGTCAATTGGCTATAGTCGTTAGTCGCAGGTCACACAGATTGGCAACTCTCGATCACCCGCATGCTGAGTTTGTATCCAAGTCTATTGTGCCATTTGCTGAGTGTAGCCCGAGCTGAAAATGAGTAAGCGGAGAAAAGAGAAGACGACGAGAGATTATTCTCCTGAGACTTCAATTGAGTTTTCTCAAATTGATACTCGAGAGACTCGGGACGACGAGACGAAGGAAGAATTCTGAAACGAGAAGTCTTCCCTGAGCAAATCTCTTCGTCTGCCCTTGTTTCCTTCTTCTCTGTGCTTCAGTCTACAGAGCTTCCTCTCCATTTCCTGATTTCATGTGTTTGGATGAAACACGACTTTATTGCTACACTTTGGCGGAAATGGAAACGCATAAAATTTAGGATCTCAATGAAGCCCGTGTCATTCATATCAGGGCTTAGCTCGCTTTTACTCGGCGACAACTAAGGACCTCATAGGCAGTCTTAGTGCAATAAACGCACCTTGGATTTCTCAATTGAGTCACGTACACGAAATAAAGTGCTGATGTCAGTGTACTGAGTTGCCCAGAATTATGCGCACATCCGTGTGTTCCAGTTTGTAATGGTTTCTTATAATGAGGATTTTCGCAAATAACGAAAACATTTGGTAACAAGAAAAGAGCCTCCAAAGTTTTATTAATTTCCGTTGCTTTGAAATGCTCTGAATCCAGTAGAAGTAGAACACAGTTTAAGTTTATCACCCTACTGAGAAATCCGTGTCATCATCATTATCCCTTTTCTAAATTTGCACCACTTTTTGTCCTAGAAATTTGCTCTGCGCGAAGGATAAGCAAAATCCTTTTTTCTAAGGAACGGCTTAATTTTTTAAGTAATGCTTGGCGTACTCTGAACTTCTGAGAAGTTTCTTCAGCTTGTCAACGAACGAAAAGATTACGTAGAGCCTGTCATTCTTTCCTTTGGAAAAAAACGATGGGCTGAGCACAATCAGGGTCGTTGGAAGTAAAGACGGGCGAGCGTATTATTGCAGGCCTCTTTAAGTTAAATGTCTATCTCTCTGGCATTGTAACCCTGATCGATTTGTAACATGAGATGAGAATGTCGCGCATGTTCCACCCCTTCGACCAAACGAAAAAGGGTTGAGTGGAATTTAAGGCAGTTGGTTACGAGGATTACGTAATGAGTAGGTCTCTGGGCCCAACCCTCCTTCCCGCACCATGCTCTACAGACAGAATCAACCCATATTTTCGCTTCAGGCTCAGCCCAAGCCCAGAACCCAGCCGTGATGAAGGAATTGGGTGTTTGCCAAAAAATATTGAAAGGAGAAAGCATTACTACTCCCGCAAGTTCCGTAGAGAGGAGCAGTCCGACGAAAAACTCAAGCAACTGTCCTATGACTTCTGCCTATGGCACGAATGGCCCTGGACTTTTTTTGGCTGGTCCTTGGCTCCGGCCACCATGTTTGATATTATCTTACCAGAACTCTAGCCTGCATCTAGGCAACACAAAATCTTCCATGCTCGTTGAGGAAATTAAGTCGAGAGTTTAAATGAAGGCAGTTTGAAGTGGGAGTCTGAAGGGCAGGCTGTTAATTAACTATGGGAGTTGGTATGCATCGAGCGAGATTTAATGTGTTTTCAGTGGGTGCGGCAGTTCCCATAATACATAATACATTTGTCCTCCAGCGAGTTTGAGTGGGAAGAGCGTGGAGAAAGTGAGTATCAAATGTATCGATCCGTTTTTCTATCTCCTCCCCATCCTGACTTTCTCTTTTTAGTTTTGGAATATTATGCTCTGCCTGTCTTCTATGCCATCTCAAGATCAGTCCGTCTCCTGGCTCAACGAGGCTTCTAGCTCAATGCCAAACTTGGCGGGATCTCGTCTTTTTCGCCCCGGTCCTATGCCCCAAACTCTGTAATCCAGTAAAGACATGCATTATAAAGGCATTAGGAAAGTAGGTACTCATGCATAAAAGTTAACCAAGGGGGATCTGACAGAGACGCTTTGGTATCCAGCACTTTCTATTTAAAAAAAAATGGCAGAAATTTTAAACAGATTACGCTTCTAGTGGGAATTTGTAAAATTATCATGAGGAAAGTACGTGCCCAATTTAAATGGCGGCCCAGTAACTTACGCTTGCATAACACGAAAGGTAATTTTAGATTTTGTAGGCAGGCTGTAGTTAAACACATTTTCTACAGAAATACGGGTAGCCCTTGACGCGGATTGATAGGGGAAAAGAAACTAGGGCATATTGACCAAGGACGACATTGATGGAGCCGATGACTACCAAGTAGGCTGGAGGTCTATAGGTTTCACATTCTGGAGCTCCGTCGTCTCCTCTTTCAAACATTTTATCATTTCGTGTCTGTTGGCTCAACGTCCATGTCGGAACGACGTGTTTGTAAGGAGTTTTCGAATTCTCAGCCATGACTGCTCTGCTGAAATCGTCTTCTCCTAACATGTGGGTGACAGAGCACAATAGATAGGCCTACCAGCTCCGTGTCATGTATCAGCTAATATGGCTGACACGCCGAAGACATACATAATAGGCAGGGCTTATCGAGAGCCTGGGCAGGACCTGCTATCTATATTTACAAGCTTCTGACTAGGACAAGGCATAACTGCGTTAGTTTAAGGAAAAGTTGGCTCGCCAAGTTATTTCTGCTACACAGCCAAGTGTAGCTTGATAAGGCTGAAGTGGAGAGAGGCTAAATTGACACACCAGATGAATAAACTCTGTTGCATAATAGAGCTCAAAACTTTCTACTGAATGACGCAAATGGAGTTATATACTTGGTATAACTCATTTGAAGCATTTTTCATTTACAATGCCCAACTTTTCGGAGAAAGCGTAGTAAATACGAAAAGTATTGTAGTCCCGACTTCTTTATTTTCTTTCAAACTATTGTTCGGCAGAGATGATATTAAATATTTCTAAGTCTTTGCCAACATCAAATCCCCAAACTTTTTTTGCCATTGATGGGCAAGTTTGAAATTGAGTACCAGACGCACTATACCCTTCTACATCCGTGTAGTGTGTAGTACAAAAGAAATAGGGAACGCGCTGTGGGCTGTGACTGTGAGACTAATAAGGCTAAATTAGATCCACGGCTGACATTAGGAGCTCAAAACCCAGCTCATTTTATTAGCCTAATGTCATTATTGTATTCCCTCACTCCGAGATTACATTTGCACCACAGTGACGAGTTAAATTTTTAATCTCATCCGTGGCTTGTGTCGTGCATCCGATTAGGTCCAGCAGATACCCGAAACCATGTCCCAACATGGCAGGCTCGTTTGAAACAATGTGACATACTTTTCGTTGGTCACAACTTGAAACGGTGCTGGACCTGTCATGGCGGACAATCTTAACTATTAAGTTGGTATGCCTTTAATTTTCCATCTGCAGCGTCTTGGATGGAATTAAACCAAACAAAAGTCGAGTCTTTGATAAATCCATTTCCCGTACCCGGCGGGATTTTCCTTGAAATAGCCCTTGTAGTTCTTTTCTTATCATGACTTTTAGTAGAGCGAAATCAAGATCAATTTTCTCGTTATGCGCTACTTGGGTTCATTCGTCTTTTTAATGGGACTGACTGAGGAGAGCTCCAGGGTGGAAAATAAGGGTGATGGGAGTCGGAAAAATCGAGACTGATACGTCAGGCCGGGATAACAATCAAACAATGCAAAAGGCTCACAGTCTACTCCGCATCCGGATCCCATCGTTTCGCTTCATCCACTCAGCCTTCCTGCCTTTCACTCTGCCTTTATCTTCGCTTTTATATACTTTTGCACTAACTCAAATCACCATGAAATGATGCTTCGATTTTGTGCTGAATGAGTCAAAAATAGTTTTGATGATTTCTACGAAATCCCTTATAGAAGAGTGTCACATACGTCAAAAAAGGGTTCGCCGATTCTAATAATAGTACCATTATTATTATTTGACGAACCCAGTGAATTAATGCGAACTGTCAAAAGTATGATATGAACAGCAAGGTACAGTGAGTAGAAACATTTTCATAAGCATTCAACCTTGTATGTATGTTCATTGGTAGCGTTGAATAGTATGGAACTAAACTTATTCTGTATGGTTGCGACGACCATTGAATATCTGATATAAATCGTAATTGAACATAGTTGTCGAAGAAAGCACACTTCAAACTTTTTCTATACCCGATCGGATCTGGAGCAAGAGAAAGTAAATTTGCTATTGGTTTTCTAGACACGAGGAGAAAGTATATATGAAAGTGAGTATGATTTACTCAGAAAAATCCAGATCCCTTGTCAATGGTCATATTTTATATTACCAGTAGCTCGGGATCCATTCAAAGCTTGGGCATGAGTATGCAGCCCATGTACGGCTTAAGTAGAAAATGGTTCTTGTAACATTTTGAGGCATAATCTCGAATGTTCGAGGCTGGGATTGCATACTACCTCGCTCCGCTCATAGTTCGACCAACCACAAGGGACTTTCTCTCACCAGAGACCAAAGCTACTAATAGGCGGATAGCTTTCTCCGTGGCATGGCTTTTCACATATTTATTACGAACAGCAGAAGTGAACCATTGAATTGCGAGCACAAGCGGATAAGTAAGTAATGGCGAGTAGGGGAGTCGTTTTTTTAAAAGAGAAATAAGAAAGTTTTCTATAATTTTACTTCGTCCCTAAGTAGATTTTAGGTCTACACATGAGACGTTTCGTTGAGGAATTACTACAGATCTGAAAACCCCTTAGAAAATATATTCAATGACCTGGAAACGGTACACTATACTGAAACCTTTCAACACAAGCATTAAAGAATTTTTGGTCCAGGGGGATTTCCAGTATTAGAAGAAGCAATCGATGCTCTAAAGATTGAATGTTAAGATTGAAGCCCAAACGGTACAGGACGAATTGAAGCACCTATTTTGTCGAAGCATATAACGAAAGTTGGTTGCGAATCGCCTCCTTATGGCGATTCTCCCTGAGGACTCGGCTCTGGCAAGTCTGGAAACGGTGCGGCAACCCAAGTACCCTGCCCCCTTCCCCTTCCTCCATATAAAGTTGGGAGAGCGTAATATTAAGCCTAGAAATTCCTAGAAATCTTTATTACATATTACTTGCTGGAACTGCGACTGGCGGCAGGGAAGTATCAAGAACTAGTAGTTATCCAATTTTCTCCTGCGGGCGTGTAAATACGTGGCAGAAGATTCCGTCAGAAATATTTATTGTACCCTGCAGTTATTTGTAGTTAACTACAATTGGCATTGGATATGCTCGTCAGAATTATAGGAGTATAAGGCTTCTATCATAAATAATACCCTTTCATCAGAAATGGTATTAAATTTGAGCATTTTTGGTGTATTTGCAAAAAGTTAGAATTGAAGCCGACGGCACACTCAGCCGTATTTTATACAGCTACTGTAATTCGCTAAAAATTATACACGCATGTACCTAACGCTTCTTTAAAGTTTTTATGACTGGACCAATCAAGGTTTAGTTTTCAAATACACAAAGGATGAGTTATCAATGATACTCAAAGATTCATTAAGAATTAGTTTGGCGTTTTTGTTAAATATTACTTGTTGGTAGGTTGTAGGTTATAACAGGCTTCACGATCAACAGTAGTCTAGAAGAGACGAAATTCTTACATAAATTCAATTTTCGTCAAACACTTTTTCGTAGTAATACAAAATTGAAGCAGGCAAAGATTTCAATGATCGTAAAGTTATTTTGCACAGAAGACAACCTGGTATCAGAACCGAGAATACATTAATTACAAAACTATCTAAAGCTTAAGCTGCGAATTGATTTATTTAATTCCAGAAATGCTTCGGATTTTGTTTAAAAGTTTTAATTTCTTTGGTGTTTAATTTTGGTTATTTTATACACAATACACAATGGCTATTGAATTGCAGTAAACGTAAGCGAGACTTTGCAGATAAATAGAAATTATGAAGATACACATTACATATGAATCGAAATCAATGCATCAATAGCATTTATTACAGAATTAGAGTAAATGAATACTTGATAATCAAATAGCTACATACCTAGGTAATAATACCACGTTGGAGCGATTGTGAATATTTTTCCCATTATAGCCCATTAAACACCAGTTCGAACTATTCCGCCAGCCACCATTACAGCGACTAATACGAGTCTCTCTGCGAACAACTCGCACCCGCCTGTTTTTAAACTCCAAAACACCAGTCGGTGGTGCTGAGTCGTTTTTGTTCTCAGGAGCAAAAAACGTTTCTTCTTGAATCTAATTAGTCTCGCTGAAAGTCGGTCATCCGCGATCAAAAGAATTGTTTTTCTGACTGTTTGTGACATCGGGTTACATCAGATTTCGGATTCTATAGTTGCCGTTTGAAGTTACCTGTAGATTTGGATTTGGATCACGGCAAACTTTTTGCATTGAGCGAGGAATTAGAAGTAAATACAAAAGGTAGGTATGAGATGTTCCGGTAAACTAGAAAATTTGCTAATGTTTACATCAAATAATTTACAGCTGTTTGCGGTCAGGGCTGCAGGTGACGAGGTTTGCCATATTCCTTTAATGGCCTTTATGAAACTTACACTCAGCCTAGGCTTTAAGATCAGATCTTTGCGGTTTTCGCTATGCATTTTCTGAGATTTGAAAATTTAAATTGACATTTTCTGCTGGTCTGTTCTGAATGTTATCTAGAACTAGACCCGACACTCGACATGTTGCATGTAGGTAATGTCTAGAAGAATATTTAAGTAGCATTATTGTACCAGACACTATCAAATTCATATTTAACGTTAATCACTGGTTTTTGAATTTTGGATTTACGCTTTACGTTATACTGTATAACGTAAAGCGTCGATGAGTGATGATGTATAACTTATACATCATCATCATACCTAGTCGTAATACGGGCGTATCATATTACGCTATGACTATACTCTAGTTTTAGTTTAGACGTGCTTGTTTTCGTGGGAGGTATGTCTTATAAAAATAAACGAAAAGTGTAATAACATTTTCATGAAGGCACTCGTGAAACAGGAGTCAAAATGAGGATTTATTGCCTCCGTTGCTCTGAGATGAAGATGAAGGGGATAAGAGAAAGCTTTGTAATTGGCTTTGGCCACACTAATGACCGCTCATAGCTCACAAGCACAGAGATCGAAATCTCTGCAACCGCTGCGCTGCTGAGTCGGGTGTCGCGTCATCATCATCAAAAGTCCATGTGGATACGGGAGAAGATCTAGCCATGCCCTCTTCATTTCGTACAAGTCCAAGTCGAAAGGCGGAAAGTAGATTAGGTAGACTAGCTCCAGGTACAAAATTAGAATTAGAACCGTTACTGCTACAGTAGCGGTTCAGTAGGATTAGGTTTTGACCTAATTCTAGTCGTATTCCAGAGGCACGTTGATTACGTTGAAATACAGTGAGTGTCTGACTTTAAGGATTTAAATTTCAATTAAATTTGGCTAAGGGGCTCGCTTTGGTCGATGCAAATTTCAAGTGCTGGCCTAGATTTATTAAAATTACCGTAACTCTGTTCTGATTTCGAGATGCGATTGACCAAAGTTGAGTTTCGAAATTTTGAGTTGTATAATTTAAATACATTACGATTTACGATATACTACTATTGTACAATATGTATGAATAATTATACAAGGATAACACGGTAAAATGCCTTGCTAATGGGATGCAATTCGACTATAAACGCGACTATTGTGTAAATAAAATTTACAGTTGGTTATGTTGTGTGGTCGGATAGCCATGCTAGGTTCGCAGCAGCTGCCGTCGTCTGCCTCAACTTGGAGATTGAGTGAGACGACTCGTAATTTACCTAGTTCAATGCTGCACGTACATTCTTCTCTTTGGCAGTCTCTGCGGAAAATGATCTAACCTGTACTTTCTCTGCGTGCTTTTTGCTTGCTCAACAGGCTTTTGTAGCTTGTAGGACGATCTTCCTTCGGCAGTCTGCTACTGAGTTTGGATCTGAAAGGTGAAAGTGTCTATACGCGGGCAAGGTAACGGAGAATAGAATGCTGTTAATATTGCTATAAGACGCATAAGCTGATTCTATTTCTTCCAGCATCCGTTGGAGACAGGCAGGAGAGGCAGGTGAAAGACAGTTGCTTTGCTACGATGCACCTGGAAAAGAAGCCCGGCGTTATAATACCCGTTAGCTCGTCTGGAAAGAAGCGGGTGCCCAGCTCAGGCGTAATTTACTTGTGGCAGTAGTGTGAGGTGAAGTATCTCGATACAAGCACGCTTCTCGAGCTCTGAAACGAGCTTAATCAAATAGTGAAAGTAGGAAGGAAAGCCTTCCGTTCCACTGTTTTCACTCCTGGTACTCGCTTTCTCCTATCGATACGGCGAAAAGCAAAATTAATAACCTCTGTCCTGGTTCCGTAATTGAGGTAATAGCTTGTTATTAACCACTCTTCCCGTGCAAAGGGTAAATACAAGAGAGTTCCGCTCACTTTGTTCTGCATCCGCCTATAACCGAATTACAGGCGCTCTTTGTACACAGCTCCCATAAAGCGTCATGCGTACAAGCAATTTAAGAGCTTTATAAATGTATTTTTCACTGAAACTTTTTATCACAGTATTCAAAAACAATTTGAAATTTACGACCGTGGTCCTAGAACATGCTAGTTTCTAATTTCTGCATGGATTAGTTAGTGTTCCTTGGATACTCGGCTGCTGGAGTACTCCTGTTTCTTGCTTGTGGTTTACCGGCAGTGTAGCCTAGCTACAGGTGTGTTGCGTTGTAACTTGGAATTTGAAACAGGTGTCAGATCGTACCATGGGGACACGGCATAAAAAGCTTCGCTTCACGCTGAATTAGTGCCAGGAGTGCTATTGTTTTTAGAGATTGGAATTAACTCAAGAGTAAGCGGCGATGTAGAATGTCTCTTTTACGATGTTATTATATTTCTTTTAGCCTCATCGGTTTTATACAAAGTGAAGGGAATATGTGCAAATTTACTTTTGGTTTTCCTAATTTGTTCCTACTTTCTAAAGTGCTATGATCGTGTGCATTCTAATGATTGTTTTCGACAAGAACAGTAACTCGAATAACCCAACTAAATTAGTTCCTTTGAACGTCCTGTTTCGTTTTCCTCCTGAAATTAGTCACTGTTGAGCTACCTGTTGCTGCTCTGTAATTTCCCTGTGTTCTTTCAAGTATAATTACCTAGACATTACATTTCCCGAGTGTCCGAGACAGCTTCGTGGTTCGTGCAAGTAGTCGATCTCATTTCGAGCCATAAGCCAAGCTAGGGTGAGCGGTGTGGTATGTAAAATATGAAATGACATAATTACACTAATGCTCGCAAGCCATGAGCTCGAATATGTTCATGCTACGTCGGTAATTGTTTATTTAACATTTAGCTTTTAAGTCCAAGTGTTCCCAGTAATCTCAGGTGAACATACATTTGCACGTAGACATAGTACTTAATGTCATTGTACTTACTAAAATTTAGCTCACTTATCCCAATAGGTTGTATATTTAAGCTACTCCGGAATCGTGTTAGAGGGTAAAAAAGGCTGTAGGGGTAGGGGCTTTAAAAAATAAACTAATATTGGTACTCGTTCGTATCACCGCAATGGAATATTGGCAGAATCAATGTCGCATGCACCTCTAGCTTGCTAAGGTAGCATGTCTCTGTATTTCTAATTAATATTAACGCTATGGCAGGAGTCTATTGCTCGACTTCGCATGTCAGACTTTACATAACCCAATAGACTACACTCGTTTTTGCTAATATAAAAGTATTGATTTCAACTCTTCCACATCGAAAAGGATCCATTAGCGATTATTAAAAACAAAAAAATGTACAAAGCAGACCAATATTGCAAGTTTCGGAAGTGGGTTTAAATACTCAAGGCTTTGGCTTATTGTTTTACTTCAGTTCCGCTGGGGTTCTTGGTATTTGTGCTCCACAGATCTAGAATTCAGAGCTATATTTTAGTTAATTCGGTATTTTTGTTTCGAGCAGATGGAGTCCACGGAAGTCCGGGCTCCGAGACGGCGGAAACGAATATCCAAGCCACGGTTTCTGCTCCTGATTGCGCTCTGTGTTGGTCTCTCGGCACTCAAATCAACATTCGGAGGTTCCGTTGCCCGGAGGACTAGCGCGGGCGAGGCTGACGAGAAGACGGATGGTAAAGGTCCTGAATACACTGTCGAGGAGACCGGAGAGACTTTAGCTTCTACTTGGGCTACCACTCTTGCCAAGGACGAACCACGTCATTCGAAGACTACGGAATCCACGCCCGGCGATGAAAAAGGTGGTGGTTCGGAAGGTAATTACCGACATTATGTACAGCATAATTTGAACTTTTTGCTCATACGCCATGATTATTTTGTGAAAGCAAATGAGTGATCTACACAATGGGCTTGGCAAACCCAGGAATACAAAAAATTGCAGTGCAGCGAAAGTCCTGAGTTATTGAAATTCGTTTAATGCTAATAGTAAATTTGTTTGATTAGCTAACGCATCATCAGCGAAAAAAGAAGATCAATACGCGTGCCCATCAGGTCGCTATCCAGCTGTCGAACAATTTCCGAAACCATGGATGTCACAAAACGTCCGCATTCACGGAGGGATCATTCTCTATATCGTGGTGACAGCGTACACGTTCTTGGCCGTTGCAATAGTTTGTGATGAGTTCTTTGTACCGTCTCTGGAAATTCTTGTGGAAGGTATTTCCGGTCATCGATCTTTTTTAGCACAGTGTATTTTTCAATCATAGCTAAATACCTATGATAAGCGCTGAGCTTCTATTGTATTTAATTACCAGTGTTGAAGATCTCACCGGATGTCGCGGGTGCAACTTTCATGGCTGCTGGTTCATCGGCACCGGAATTGGCAACAGCGCTGATCGGAGTATTCATAGCTCATGTAAGGAGTTTATTTGACTTTTCTGTCTCAGTTTCTGTAGAAACTGCAGCATCCATTCCATTTCATCTTACGAACACGAAAACAACCTATTATCGGGGTCAAGATAGGTAGAGCCTAAGTAAACAGACATATTAGAGCTCCTCCAAACCCCCTCGATTTTCTCCGAACCATGAAAATAGATATATACTAGAGCAAAGTATGAATGACGTAATTCGCCGACATTGGACACCTCTGGTCAAAGAAAACCTCGAACAACCTTTTCTTATACCTAGAAACTGTTCGAATGAGAGAATGACCCCATAAGCTGATTACACCCTGAAACTCAAATTCACAACAGGAGCTAAGCTTGGCTGTGCATTTCACTGGATTACGTTTTACACTCTTGTAAGCTTGAGCGTGTTGCAGTAAAACGGAATGCGAAATCCGATGGCCGAATAAGACAGGCTTTTGCTCGAAAAGGCGTTGCTGAGCTCCCTAAAACCTTCAATGCTGTTACAAAATGTGAAAGCGTGTTAAAAAGAACGCAGAGCTTTTCCTCAAGGACTTAATAATACGGCTACGTTACTTGATAGTTCTTATGTACACCTTGCTCGGCCAGCTCATGGAAAAAAGAGCTTGAAACAACCGGATTTCTTTCGTCTTCAATCAAAGCTAGGCTCTAATTTTGCACATTCAAGTAAGAAGAAGTCGGCTTAGGCGACATTTAGCTGAGAAAAGCGGAGAGTCAACGGAGCTTAGTCTGAACTACCCTGGGAGGAAAATAAGATTTGAAAAAGCAGGGCCAGGGCAAGTCCTGGAAATAAGCCCTGACAAGCTCTTTATAAAGTCTCAATCTCGAGACCCCACTCTCCCAGGACATTTCTGCACTTCGAGAATGAAACAATCCGTTTTTGGTTGAGATCAATAAAGTCATTTAGATGGGGGACTCACTTCCTTCTTGTCTCCAGTCCTACTTTTCGGCTTTCCCCCACGCACATGCAGCCCCATTTTAAATGCGGGTATTATGTGCAGCGCGACAATTTCATACGCGACACTTCCGCGCCTATTGTAAATAATTTTAACACTGTTTTAGTATTTTAAATCGAAATTTTTTAACAATAATTTATGAATACTATAGTAAGGTGTTCCTTCCTTCACTGGCGCGTCAGTTATTTATTTGAGCCTTAATTTAATTAGCAATAATCAGCTAAGGAATAAGGAGTGGTCCATATATTTGGATTGGGTGAAAGCGGAAAAGCGGCAGTTTGTTTTTGTTGCAAGGCATGGATGCATGTATGCCTAATGCTTTCGTTTTCCTGAACCTGACTTTCGCTTTATTGCTCACTTCTTGGCTGGAATGAAGAAGTTTCTCCGCTCTCTGGCTTGACTCCCACTTTTCTTTGTCTCTTCATTCCGCTCGACACACCACTTCATCCACATTTAGCCCAATCTCAGTCAGTACTTCCAGTCTCCAACTCAATTTAGCTAGTTCGATGACAACGATTTGACGGAGCGCAATTCACAGTACTGTGTTACCGCTTCTACTTATTACTATTTTTTTTTGGCACATTGAATCTTAGCATAGGTAGTTTTTATTTCAATTCCCATCGTTATACGTAAAGTCTCCTTGTTGCATAATGTTGAAGCCAAGCAACAATTGTCACCGACTCCTCTAAACCCAAATGTCGTGCTTCTACTTCTACCCACAAGCTACAATCTCTGAATCTTCAAACCCTCTTCATACAATAAACAGACATCCAAGCCCCACATGTGCACGTATCCTAGGGAGCGGACTTTCACTCGCATCCGGTCGCCACAGAGAAAAGCAGCTTTTGCTTTCAATTCTCGCTGTTCTATTACTGCTGCTCGAATACATTCATATGAGTACGCCATGACTTCCAACTGTGTTCATGCCTGCCCCTACAAGAGCAGCCCCGAACTATAATGCGTTTTCAAAATGCTAGAAACAGGAACGTGTTCATGCACGTGAAAGCTGCAAATTACGAAAGATCAGTTTTAGCGACCATACTTAAATGTCATGTTGTTTTGCAATTACAGGACGACATTGGAGTGAGCGGAGTGATTGGCTCCGCCGTATTCAACATCATGTTTGTCATAAGTTTATGCGCCCTTCTGACGCCTCGGGTTCTGTACTTGAATTGGTGGCCGTTGGTTCGTGATTGCTTCTTCTACATGGTCAGTATTCTTGCTCTCCTGGGAACGATTGAGGATGAGACGATTCAGTGGTGAGTCAAAGGTCTTCTTTGAAGTTTGAATTTTGTGTAGAACTGCAATATAATTCAAATCTTGGTTCAGGTACTGGTGCGTCTTTAATGCATCCCGAGCAGAGTAGAATCTCTATATATATAAACACCATTACCTTAACCAGTAAAACCTTCTCGATTCCTTTTATTACCGACCTATAACCTTTCGAGCTTCTTCCTTCCAAATTGTAATTTATCGTTCTAGCCAGACCCATCCGATTCTGGGAATATTCGGCCCATTAGAAAACAAGCATTCATGTGGCTTGACATGTGGGTTGCTCCAGGTTACAGGCCTTTTATTTTCTACCAGGTACGAGTCAATAATTCTTCTACTGCTCTACGGAGTCTACTGCTACGTGATGTACATGAATGAAATCTTGGAAGCCTGGGCTCATACTCTGCCTATTCCGCTACCCGTCCACGTACCACAAATCTCAAACACGGAGAAACAACAGATGGATGAAAAGTCTCATTTGGTTACATTCAAGGCAGCTTCCGTATCGGATGACCCTGCAAGAATAGAAGGTTTGGATGGATCTCGTAACCGTGGAGACGAAGTCATGGCAGAGGGTAAGAAAGATCTTCAGATTCCATATTTTCCTTTACTTTTCCGTTGCAATTCCTGTAGACGAATTCTACTTTTGTTAGAATTTAGAATCTTAGGCCAGGTTAAATCGGATGAAGTTTTTACTGGTTCTTATCCATCCAGTTTTCAATTCCGCATAAAAGTTTTTCTCTAAAAACTCTTTCCATGTATAATAATCCTACTTTCAGTAGTACTCTTTTCCAGAGGCAATACTTAAGTATAGAGACTCAAAATCTTCCAACTAACCGGCTTAACGGATTTGTAGGAACTCATACTACTAAACTTCGGAGCTCGTTTTTGGTTAACATTTTTTATTTATAACGGGGCTTCATCCTTTAACATAGTACCTATCTCTGTTCTAGTTTAGCCGGATCTAGATGCGGGGTTTTACATATGCATTTTCCATTTTACCAATTCATTTTCAACCTCACGATGTGCTTCAGTAGGCAGTTTTGCTAATTAAAAGCTTTTCAAGCGCAAGATGTTTTGGTTCTTGGCATAGTTGGGCACCCTCCGGAGGGTCGGAGGGTCAGACCCTCCGACCC
>VNWX01001026.1:0-16979 GCA_009869905.1 Ceratophysella communis
CCAACGGTATATTGTACTTTAATCTAGGGTCACCGGTTGACCCGAGCGAGTTGCAAACGTTCGGTCGAGTGTTTGCATTGTGTGGCATGGGGCTTTTGTGAGAGCTGCTGCGCCGATCTCACAGTCAACCCTCCTCTTAAAACATGTTTTAGTATGCTAAAAACGTTAACCTTTTACTCATATGTATTCATCCTAGCAAAATATATTAGTAAACATCTGACATCTGCGCAACCTATTTATATGCAAAAATCATACAATGAAAGAGACAGAGTCAGAGTCCAATTCAAGCATAATACTACTACATATCAAGTGAACACCTACCTAAACAATGTTTAGTTTAAAATGGGTAGAAATTATGTTAATGTTAATACAGTATAAAATAAACACAGTCAAAACTTACTGCACTTGCAGGCAGACTTGTGACTTGAACCCACTTTTAACTTTCAAGATGATGGATGAAGATTATCATCGGTCTGATTTTGATGCTGGTTGTCGAACACTGTGACCTTCCCCACCACCCCCACACTGGTTTTTCGAAGCTCTAGTATGAGTATTGACATTATTGACTAGTTAAGTTTTAACGTTTCTTGGGCAATTAGCAGAGCAGGTAATCAATCAAATACATACTAAAAAAACTTTAAAGACGATCCTAATCCTAATCCTAACGATAAATAAAATTGCAGTATTTCTCTTTGAACTCGTGTGAAAGCTAGATGCCACACTATACAGCGCTGCAATATGCACAATACTACGTATTAAAAGTCGTGAAGTCAGTGCAGTGCCAGTGAAGTAATGATGCCGCATTTCTAGTCGTAGTATAATGCAAAATACAGGCATGAATAATATGGCATGATGTGTGCGCAAGATTACTAAGGAAAACGGCATTCTCACGCCTCGAGCCGGAATGAGTAGACGAGACGAGTTTTGGTTTCACAGCAGCCGCCCTGCTAATTCAAACTTCTCCCACCACCACGTGTTTGAGCCACGAAATGGCCAACGCTCCTCCTTCCTACTCGCTATAACACGGAACACGGCACGGCAGCGGGCAAGGTAGGATAAATACCTGGTAAAAACCTGGCTTTCTCGGGGAGGGGAGCCCCGGTCCGGCGGGCTGGTCCAGAGCTTCAACATCAACAGACTCTGGATCGAATCCCGCCGGCGAAGCTCCCCATTAGGTTAAGTGTTATCTAGAATAAGAGTTATACATTGTTTAAAGAAATTCGGTTAATAAAGAGGAACAAAATTTTTGCCCCGTTTAATTAAAATTTTTCAATATTGTCTTGTCTATGCCTACTGCCTACTATCTTTCACTAATTTCGGTTAGTATTTTCCGACTTAATTTTTGATTCGCATCAGAGTCGGAAAAGTGACAAGCAAACAAACGCATGAGTCTGTAGTGCAATAAAGGTGAATAATATATTTGACGAGGTTAATTTTACCAATAGCTATATTATTTTGTTATTCCGTCATTCTTTAATTATTCCGTGAACGACGAAGACGACCTGAAATAAAATAATTTAAAAATCTGACTAAAATTGGATCTTAAAATCTTAAAATTACGCAAAATCAAAATATTTAGCTTATAAATAGTAGCTGATGAGTCGATAAAAAATACACGAAAGACCTAGGTAATTTGAAAACTTTGAATGAATAAATAATTTGTCCGACACGGGATCAAAATAAAGCGCAAGGCCAACAATGCTATAAATCGATGCAACTATGCTCGTCGTCAATTTTAGAGTACTTATACCTACTTGCGTTTTAAAATCCATCGTATTCTACTTTTCTGCACATTTACTGGTTATTATATTAAGCTTTTATAAATAATCTACATTTTTGTGGTAGTGACATTACTCTAGTCTAGAATCTAGAAAATGAACTGTTTTTGCCGAGCTTTCACATTACACAAATACTCTGAACTTTCTCCATATTTTTCTTGCGCCCAGCTCACTCGAGAGAAAGCAAACAACGCGCACCTATACCTGTATGCCTTTCTATTTGGACAAGCTTACGCATTGGAGAAAAGCCCATGAAGATAAAAGTCATCCCTCCACAGCAGTCCTTGTCCAGTGTAGTGACGGGAGTCAGGTCAGGAGGTCATACAATAAAACCAAAGGTATAGTTCATTCTTTTGTATAACCTTAAATTTCTGTCCAATATTCACAAATTTGTCCAATCATTGAGAATACAATTTAGTTTCAAATAAAAATTTAATTAGACAAATTATTTTAAACCATTAATTTCAATTACGTTTACTTCACTCAAAGTCAGCTCTTGTCAAATCTGATCTTTAAAAACCGGGATGAATTTCCGATTCTGATGTCTTGTGCCGCCCGGGGATAACTACGTTTCTTCTAAAGGAACCTAACCGTAAAGTAGTAACGTCCATTTTGAATTAGGTAAGGCGAAACAATATTTATTCCCCGAATTTCATTTTCTAAAGCGCAAAATGTCTACAGTAATGAGTAGTTGAAATTGAAATTCACTCAGAATTTAAAATTATCAGAAATATTTTGTTTTTATTCCAAGATGGATTCCAAATACGCCATGTACAACTCTTCGCGTCAGGCAGCAAGGCAAAAGGTTGGCGTCTCAGCTGTGGGCAGAAGTTCAGTACAACGAAGAAAACTGCAACTGCAATCAAAGTGCCCATCGAAACCAAAAATTAAGGTAGGACAATTTTTCAAAGAAACCAAGAAATTAAAGCGTTAGATAAATAATACGAAAAATTCAAATTTGCATGAAAGTCTGCGTGCGTGAGGTTAATTTTTGCGTATACGGCTGGAAGCTATGTATAGGTCAATCGGTCAATTTCCATTGGAGGGTAAGATATTTAGGAGATTTCGATTATTGCTAACTGCTGGTACGACTATAAACAGAAATATCAGAATCCGATCATTGGTCTTATCTTTGATTTGATTTGTAGAAAAGTGTGTCATGCCGAGTATGAAAATAATAAAGAAAGCATTGATATGAGATTAGTCAGAAAAATATGTGTCTTTGTATCAAGTCCCGAATATTTGGTGAGGAAGCAGGGGGTTTCCCAAGAATTAATGCTTTCCACATTTGTTTATTCTTTTTTGGGCAATAGGAACCGCTTATGTGAGGAAGTCAGGCGAAAGTGCGTGTTGCTCGAGTTTCTCTTTGTATTCAGCTATATTGTCTTTCTTGCCCTGCTTTCACCCTATCAGTTTCATGACAAAATATAACAGCAGCATGCCTTCTTAGGTAGTTAACTATACTGGTGGCTCTGGAACGAATCATTATTTAAATTAATTTAAAACATAAGTGTGGCAGTTTTGATCTTGACAGACGCTATAAACGCGATTAATCTAAATATAATATAGGATCAAGGGACAAATTTCAAAGTCGCAAATTTCTAGCTACGAACTGTGCATTCTCGATACATTTTTCAACCTCTAATGGATAATGGACCTTTCAGTCAAGTTGATTTCCTGCTCCGGATTAATGTTTGTGCGTGAACAGGGAAAGCCAGTGGACGCTGAAGAATGCGTCCAACTCTGTGTCCTAGATCCCAACTTTATGCATTCGCTCTGGCTTCAGTTCCCGTACATTTTTCGGATCGGAGATCATGCCGGATGTGGGCCCACGCTTTTACAAGAAGTAAGACGGAAACTAATATTTCGAATAAATTAAGCAGCATCAAATAATTCTTTAAGTCCATATTGCTTATGGATGATTTGCTCATTAACAGGAAGTACATTTTTGTGTGAAATCTTGACTTGATAAGCCATAAATGAACTTCTCTGATTCTAGTCAGCATCATCATGCATTTGTCAAAACTAATAAAAACATATGTAGGTACTCCTTATTTGTACCAGACGCGTCTCGACACCTATAAACTGTATCGCTGCTGCTGAGGCCTTGTCGTGCCAAAGTTATATATTGTCACTTTTACTAGCAATAAAGTTTAACGCAGACTATTATTAAAATTATATAGAATGTCTTATCGTGTTTTGTAGAAACGATTTCCCTCTATTCTTCACCTAATAATCATAAAGCAGATCCATGCCATGCTAAAATATAAAGTTTCATGTTTCTCGAGACGCTCCAGGGAGACTGAAATATTAGTTTCATTGATCAATCACAAGAAAATCCTGTTTGAATATGCAGGCAAACATATTTATCACAAAAAGCCTAACTGCTGAGCATAAGTTAATTTTCTCAAGTCAGTGATTGTGATTTCTGACTGACCTAGTTTGGCCAAATGGTTTAGGAAGCGTATTCCTGTCTTATTATTTCATACACGAAATTTGGATACAGACTTTCGTCTACAAGAATAACGTAACCTGCACACCTACAACCCTTCTATTGTGTAGCTCTTTCTGAATATCCAGAACTATTTACTCTAATGACACGCTATTGTGAGGCATCGCCAATCCATTACCGGCCGTTCCGCATTGTGTCACTGTGTCAGTTTACGCATCAAAGTTTGAATGAATTTTATATTAAATATACTGCACACGCGACACTCGCGTATAGTGGGCACGCCCAAATAGACAGGGTCAAGATGACACCGACAGGTCGAAAACAGTTTATATTTATGCAACATCGATATTAAGGCAAGAATAGACTGAATAGCGCTGATTTTAATGATACGATGATGATAAATAAATAGCTGAATTAAACAGATTCGACTGGTCTACGCAGATTTTGACATTGCAAACCTTTCCATAGTTTTAATCCGTTGCCTTTCACAGGTCTGCCTTGAACGCGGGTGGAAAGAATTTGCTGACGAAGAGGAGGGCGGAAGTGGGCAGATTGGCTGGAATATATGGTGGCTCCACAACAACATGTCTGCTCGAAGTTTCCAGTCCTTGTCTAGCTGGCAAATCACGAATCATATGGATCGTAGCTTTGGCTTCACCTCAAAGGACATATGTACTCGGTACATTCGACGACTCAAGAATACATATGGAGAAGTTTACGATTTGTGGTAGGTCAATATTAGTTATAACTGACTTGAGAAATCTATCAACAATAGGCGTTTAATTTATTTACATTTGATGCAACCAGTCCACTGTCTTTCAACGTGCCGTCTGAATACACTCGACTCTGCCTGGCTCATACGCAGCGGAAGTCACGGATATTCTGGAATTTTTTTGATCGTGCGAATCAAGTCGGTTCGCCGCTTTATCGAACCATTGAACTTGAAAAACAGCCGGTTTGGATCTGTAAACCTGTTGGAAAAAGTCAGGGACGACGGAATTACTGTTTTTGATGTGAGCAGACAAATCAAAAATCTTAAGATTAGTCGGTCATACTTTGATTTATTGTGCCTTTTGATGACAGACCGTAACAGAATTAACGTACACCACGCGGTCCGTGGTGCAAGAGTACATAACCCGTCCCCACCTGATTGGTGGCTACAAGTGGGACCTTCGGATCTACGTTTGCATCGTTTCCACTTCACCGCTGGTTTTCTATGCATACAGGGAAGGCCTCGTCCGATTTGCGACCAACTTCTTTGACCTAAGGAATCTTTACAATCCCTATGCCCATCTGACCAATTCCTCTTTGAATAAACTTAGCCCGAATTATTTGAAGAACAAGACTGGTGTTGGACGTGGTGGGAGCACAGAAGACAAAACATTCCAAACACAATATTGAAGCAATACCTACAGAATTATTGTTTCATGCAGGATGCAAATGGAGCTTACGTAAGCTTCGACGATATTTTCGTGACAAGGGCATTCCGGATTGGTATCTCTGGCAACGAATATCATCAATGCTGATTCTGACTATTATCGGAGATGCGCCGTCTATTTCAACTTTCCAGAGATCATCTACGGCCAGTAACTTCTCTTTGATGGGATTCGATATCATGGTCGATAAGGATTTGAGACCGTACCTGGCAGAGGTTTGATTACACAATAAACAAACATCCCTTGATGTTGAATGCTTTCTTTTATTTTTAAAGGTCAACTCTAACCCAAGCTTGAGCAATGACTGTGAAGTAGATCGTTTGGTCAAGAAACCAATGCTTCATGATCTGTTTGACCTGTTGAATCTCCCTGATTTACGGCAATTTGAAGTCGAAGTGGAAAGCCGTGTCAGAGCGGAACCAGTTCGATATCAACAACCAACACATCCCATTGGTCCCAGCAGTGATTCTGAAGAGTATTCCGCGATGGATTCAGATTATGAATCCGGCGATCCCAATGATGAGATGGGTGATGAACATGGTATTCAATATGAAACAACTTAACCTGAATTCGGTGCTACTTTGTGACCTTAAAACAAGCTTGGTGTTTTTGGTATTATGGTGCAGGATATCCAACGACTTTGAAATACTACGATACCCATCCCTCCAGCACGGAGGTGTTCTACATGAAAGGACCTGTGCCGGCTTATCGGGAAATTCTAGATTTCACCTCGAAAAATTACAATAAATTCGCGGAATCCTCAGATAATTCTCACTCCCAGCCTGAAACGCTACAGAAAAGGCTTAGACGAACTCGGAATCTATATTCTCCGGTCTTGGTCAATGTTCCAATCCGCAGTAAGCAAATGGCTAACTATTAGAAAATTTTGAAATGCTGAAACTGAAGTAATGCTTAAACGTATGCAGAAGAAACAAATTCGAAGAAACGAGGGCAACCCTATATATCTGAATGGCGGACAGGTTTAACCCTTGACGTTCCGAGATGGGACAGAAACGCACCGACCTGTGTTGGAGACTGGATTCGAATCTTTCCGTTTGATTCTGAGACCCAGAGATTGGCTACATTAGGTACCGGATTTGATGTGAAGGAAGGGACACGCAGGGTGAGACTTTACAGCACTAAATACTTTATTTAGTGATCATTGCTTAAAATTTTTCTTCGTGTACAGGTTCAAGAACTCATCAAATGTGCAGAAATGACCAGTAAACTAAAATTATTCGAGAGTGACGTTGATAAAGACGCGTACCTGATCGAAAAGGCCGAATTGACGACTCGTATTTGGCATCCTCCAAATGGCATTGGTCACAAAACACCGCGCTATTAAAATTGAACTTAAATGTTCGAAATCTGCATATGATGATAAGAACGTATAGGATTGTCTCATTCTTAAGTTGCCGAATCGGACCAACACATTGAACTTCAACGCAAAATATCTGTAACGTGTGTACGCGTACACATAATATACAGCTATTCGACTAGAAGGACGATTTACGTATATGTATTGTATAAAAGATATTACTATTATAGGTACATTTTAAATTAAAATCAATACTCATGCACTGCAGTGAGCCTGACGTGATTAGTTCCAAATAAAAAATACAAATGTGTTCAAGTAATTCTACGAAATCTTAAAATCCGGATTTAGGTGTGGCTGATCATTTCATACAAATATTTTGCGTTTTAGTTTTTTTTTTCGTTGCAAATTTTAAATTAAAACTGTGAATCATCTTGAGATGTGGATAAGCAAAACGACGCTCCGGAGCTGAAGTCCCGCACGCACTGAACGGCGTCTAAATACTGCAACTTGTGAGCGAGAACGCTCAAGCGAGGCAAAATTCGTCATGTCGAGTTTGCCGGAATGAGAAGCCGCTTCTTTTTTAGGTTTACGATTTCCATTCAGTTCAAATTTGATTTGGACTTGTGACTTGAGACTTGAGACGCTGACGAAGAAGTCACATCTTTGGACATCTTCCCTGCCCACCGTCACCTGTCACGCCTGTGTCAAAAAGCCGTAAGTACTGTGATTGTCGTTTTAAAATATTAGACGTAGCCAAGCGAGTTATCATGCGGCAAGTTAATTGGCTGTTGGCAGCGCATAATCACTTCAGGTTTCAGATTTTGTGAATGTAAGTTCACATTTCGACATTCACATTCAGAAAATAGCTTATATTGTCAATTGTTAGCCCGGAAACCAGATTGCCTGTCTCACCTTCGGCGTGGTCACGCTGATGCACGTCTGTTGTCTGTCATTTCTACAAGTACAGAATTGTGCGAGCATTTAACAAATTGTTTAAGCTGGCATTTGTTTCAAAACGTAATTATTTTAATGAATATCTTATGTCCGTTATATTTTCTTTTTGAGCTCCATGTAGCCTGAATCGTATTGAATCGAGTTACACTGTCTGATTTCAACTTATGTGGTATTTATGTAATTAATTGGATTGCAAGTTTTTAATTGTCATATTCTTTTGTTGGATAGCTGTAGCTCCCAGAATCGTTTATTTCGTGGTTTGGCTTTTGAAAAGAAGGCGTCAAGATGTCAATTGGAGTTCCAATCAAGGTGTTGCACGAGGCCGAGGGGCATATCGTGACCTTGGAGACAACAACGGGGGAGGTATTTCGAGGACGGCTTGTCGAGGCAGAGGATAACATGAATTGTCAGATAGCTGAGTGTCGGGTTACTTACCGGGATGGACGTACAAATGATCTGGACTTGGTTTTCGTGCGTGGTTCTAAAATTCGATTTCTCATACTGCCCGACATGCTCAAGAATGCTCCCATGTTCAAGAAAATGGGGGCTCAGAAACCGCGGCTTACTGAAGCTGCTCGTGGAAAAGTGGCTATGATGCGCGGTGCCAGTAAGTAGCTCTTTCATTAAAATTAAAAACTAAAAACAAATTTCCGTTAGTAACCTTAGGTGTTGGAGCTTTAAACTTTGCTGAACCTATTTTAATTATTATATGCATTTTACGTAGGTCGTGGCGGAGGTGGTACACGTGGGCGTGGCGGTCCGAACCGTGGACGTGGTGGAGGCAGCTGGATGGGTCAAGGTCCTCCACGAGGAGGTGGTCGAGGTCAATAAACGCGTTTTTAAAGAACAGAGTGGCCCGCCGCAAGGACTTAAATTTTTTCTTGAATCCACTTTTTTATTTCACCATTTGATACTTTTCATTACATGATACAAAGTATAATGTTTGAATGGTTAGTAAAGGCTTTTGTTGTTTTGTCTCAGGCTACATGACGATGAGTACTTCAATATTAGTTTAGACTCATTTCTCATTCAACTAAAGCTCACTATCAATATTATACGACTAAATTGTCTGGTAATTCTAGCTCGAGTCTTCAAGAGTATATACGACATAGAATGTTAGGTATTATAGGAAGGATAAACTTCGAATAACTCTGCGACAAGAATATTGGGCTCCCTGCTTCACTGCTTCGAAGAGGTTTCACGTATTTATCTAGACATTCAGCAATATTATTACCGTTTAGCATAATCTATTTATAAAGGCATATTTGCATTCACTAATGAGACTGACATGAGAGTGCATGATTTTGCTAAAGTCAAGTGCATTGTGCCCTGTCGTACGTATTTCCAGTAATTCCAAGTACTACTAATGGCTAAGGGGGCTACTGAAGTTTGCAAAACGCTTGTCTTTCAACGTTAAGTACCCACAAGGTCGTTAAAATATACGGATCTATGTCTAAGAATTATAGGACCACTGTCGTTGGGGAGTTATACTAGGTGACGCATGTAACCTTTCTGACCTGACCTTGACCAAGGTCAGGTTGTCCTGATCATAGCATATGTCAGCCAGCCAGTCAACGAATCAGCAAAAGGGGCCTAATGACTGAGGGAGAGAACTAGCATATGAGTTAGTATAAGTAGTCAAATTCTATACTAAAATAGGTACCTAGGTATCCTAGAACTGTAACCTGTAACTAGTCCTTTTTGAGTGGGACCTTGTCCCCTGGAGCTTCTCCATGACTATTGTTCCCTGCAGACACGCCAAAGTCTTTGTTGAGAGCTGAGTCCTTCACAGGCTCAGAAATACTGTTAGCACCATCTGAAGAACTGCTTTTACTGTTCTGGAAAAAAATCTTCATGAGACCTCTCCACATGAGAATGAACCAGTAGATTTGTGGAGCCACGGCAGCAATCCAGATTGCTTTCCAGTAGTACGGAATTGACCACAGACCCTGTGAATATAAAATAAGTGATATGTCAGCTTTTTATAGCATTCTCCCAGTATGTGAATCAAGTCTGATCTAAATCGGCTTTCATTTCCTGCACAAAGACATAACCGATGCCGATATTGTTTCTTGGATTTTGTTGCGTGTTTAATCCGCTTTCCCGTCTCACATTAGGTAATTTCCCATAAGACTCATTCAAGCGTGGAAATTGTAGCGTGTGCTCGGAATTAATCAGAAGTTCGAGGAGAACTCTACGACGCTTTTAAATCAGTATTAATTGCTACTGTTAATAAATAGACTTCTCAGAATTAATTCTTGTGTTCTAGTTCTGTATTGCGTGAATGATGCCTAAGGTGCTCAATATTTAAGTACCCAACTACAACCTATGTGAATTTTATTCAAGTTTTACATATAAAAACCCGGACATCTGGACTCTGGATTGACACCCTTGCCTGCATATATGAATATCTCACCCAAGAAATCAATATTGAATACGTAATTACACACGAAAGAGCGGCTCTTTGAGCGTCAACGTTTTGTGTTCCATGTTCCATTCGTCTAAATTAAAACTTTATAATTCAAAGGACAGGTATAAAGAGCGTTTCTTCGAACGAACGCCTTCCAACGAAATGAAAGTTGAAAACAACAGCGTTAGGTAAGCATAAGAAAAACCTGGGCGAAGACAAAAGTTCAGAATTTTTCGCTCTAAGTGCTTTATAATTTGAAACTGCAAAACTTTTCTGACGAAGTTTTTAGGGCCCAGCATAGGCTATTAAAATTTATGAATTCAGAATTCAGCACACCTATTACTTTTTAACAATTCAGAAGTCTCAGGGATATTTAAATGAGCGCGGATATCCCAAATGACAATTTTTAAAGTTTACACTGCTCAATTTCCGCAGGCTCATGGAATCGTAGGTATTTGGTAAATTAATTGGCAACGAAAAACTAAGTAAGCAAGCTCTGTCCGTACGATGCTGGCTAGACGTTTAACGGCTTGAAAATACTTTGGAAGCATACATAGGTATTCTAAAATTTTCGCCGTTGGTATCCGGTAATCTATGCCTATTCTAAATTTGCACGCCTGATACTTCACTTACCTGGAACAAGTTTGGATAATTATTCTGCTCACTGTACAGAACGGCAGCATAGAAGACGCTTCCGATTCGGAAGACGGGAAAGGTGAGTAGCATGAGAACTCCATTGAGAACATACCAGGGAGAGGACTTCATCTGAAAATTTAAGAAATTATTGTCACATTGTAAATTAAATTATAAAAATAAACTTTACTGGAATCGATAATGCTGCATTATAGGTCATTGGTCATATCAAACCACTGCGAAATTGCAATTATCAAGAGCGCTTATCGAGATGAATCAATCTGTGTGATCTATTTAAATTACAATTTCTATCACTTGAATTGGGCATCATTGTAGATAGCCATACATCAACTTCTGCGACAGACGCGCAATATTGCTAAAGAAAGACGGCATTTTACTGAAGAGCTCTTAACGTCAATCAACTTCCGCTTACCGACAATTTGCTGAGAACGAAGCGAAGAGAAACAAAGGGTGTGCTGCACTCCATCATGTAAATGATTCCCACAAAGAAATCTCCCGGCTCCACCTTGTCACGGAAAAACTAGACAAAGACAGCTCAGAATTAGTTTAACAATAGCAGTCAGCGAGTAGTGATGCGGTGTGTGGTTGAACAGGAGAAAGCTCTCTCTGCCGTTGACAGCTTTCACCGTTCAGTCTCATCTCATCAAAGCTCAGTTAAACACAAGGACGCTCGCTCTTTAGCTTAAATTTGTCAAGCTAAGCGTCGTATAGGTATGTGCAAATTGTAAGGGATTTCATTAAGGGTTTATTAGTAATCATAATTTTGATCATAATAGGTTTAATAAATTCATTTGAAAATGCGCTTTCGCTGTACAGCTTTTCGTCGAAAATCCTCATTAGATGCTATCCGACTGTCTAACCGTGTCCACCGTCCATATCCCATATCCCTATGGGAATCGGCGATCGAGAATCGAGAATGCCGAGCTCTGCATACACAGAAAATGAATATTGAATACCTTTCTACTGCGCCAACACATTCCAGTATTCATACGACTAGGCTCTTCAATCTCGTATCTCTGGCGGAAATTGGTCACGAAGGATTTGTCTATTCCCAAATCTAACTATGCCAGGAACTGGGAACCAAAAACGAGTTTTGGAAATTGAATCTAAATCTGAATCTAAAATTCAGTCGTCCAAACGCAATTTGAATCCAACAGACCCCAAATCCGCACACGGCTCGGTGAAACTCAAGGCGTATAGCTTTCTCCACGTCGTCCGCCTTTATTCCCGTATGCCTAGTTTTTCAATCAACCTTCAGTACCAGTATACTATTACAAACGCGTCATGCTACATTGAATCTCTGTCCTGGGATTATTGGATCTACAATCTAAATTTAACTTCAGAAAAGCTTACGACTGTATCACTGAACTTAAGACTAAAGAACTGCGTAGGCAACAGAAGCTTTAAGCAAGACTTAAATGAGAGTAGAATCCAGATTAATTTTGTGACAAAATTCATCGCAGTTGTCTTAAACATGCATAAATAGCCCTAAATTCAACAAAGAAGTTCCTAATTCAAATGGCAATATTAAAGGGCAGTTTAAATGACACACCTGTGCTCTGTGCTGAAAATAAAACCACCTTAAAGAGCAGCCCTTTCTTCGATTCTAATCTGATCAGCAAACGAAAGTTTTACTCAAAGTTTGCACATTCTGAGATTTGAGTTATAGACCAGCTTGCAGCTATCAGCACTGGCTATAATTTTTAATATCAAAACGCTGCATAAATACAAGCCTCAGGTCCGGGGATAAAAGACGTAAAAATTGCTGAGCTGATCACAAGATTTCAAGGAAGATGCAGGCACTCTGTCGTATATTGGTCGACATCAATATTTGGAATTGGTCTAATGAAATTTTTTAAGAAATTCGTTCCGTTTAAAAGCCTTTTTATTAAAACAAATGCTGAATAATATTTCTACGGTAAGTCCAATTTGTGATTTTTTAACGATTACACACCGGTTAACGTTGGCGTTGGCTTAAGATCTAAACCCACAAAACTCGATTTTTTTATAACCACGGTTACCAAAAATAAAATTTCGAGTTTGAAAATTTATAGGCGCTTGAAGCTCAAATGTGGAAGGGATTTAAACCAATTTGTCCCAAATTATATAAGACTTTTAAGCTTTTCCTCCAGAAGTGAAAGTCTGCGTCAGAATGGCTGACTTCCTGAACAGAGACATAAGCCGAGCCAAACCCTGCTAGCCAACATCTGGCCCAGCTTGGCATTGGCACAGAACAGATCATTAGTGCTGTCCAAAAATCCAAAAAAAAAAGCTCGTGAGGAAGGCGAGCCTAGATTCGTCTCCACGGCTTTTCACTCAACTCGCAAACTTTCACTGGAACAAAAAGTAGCTACCGGAAGAGAGGCTGGAACGGATATGCTGTGCCTAGTCTAAAACCAGGGGCTTTAATAGAATTACTCGAGTACTACATACAAAGAAGACGAGTTTGGTCTAAAAAGTAAGCTTTTACAGGACTTGTCTCAACTCATTATTCATACTGTAATAATGTATTTATGTAGTTGGAAGACTCCGAAACAACTTCGACCTAATTCAGACTCGAGAGCGGAATGGGATGGATCCCAAGCAGACACTGGAGAAAGCATACCAATACCGAATTCCGTCATTCAGCCGTGGTCATTCTTCAATCTCATGTTTCAAGCTCTAAAAGCTTCTATTAATGTCCAAAGAAACCTTATAGGTTACCTACTCCGAATCGGAACTGCATTACACGGGCCTACTGCTTCAGGTGGCGTCTTGGCCAGAACCCTGGACAATTCGTATCGGTAGTTTCGACTACTAACGCATAATAATAATAGAAAATATCCGCTATATTTCTATCGTTATGGCTTTATGCTATTTAAAGCATCATCATTTGAGCTTGTTTCGGTAAACCATCTTTGATAGCCTACCTAAGGCATATTTAAATTTTTGGTATCCAGGTAAAAGTTTACGTAATTTATTATTTTTGCCCATTACTGTAGAAGTTTCATTGATGGGTATATGAGCTGCTCTGGTCACGAATTCCGAAAATCGAACTGCTGTGCAAGAAGCGTCCGTAAACTTGGTTCATGCTTCAGCAAATCGAACTCTTTATGAAAATGGACAGGAGATTTATTTGGCTGTCGAGCTGTCCTCGTGCTAGAATTACGTGAGCTTTTGACATGAAGCTATTTGATGACTCGGAAGAAAAGTGAGATAGGCTTACAACAATGAGTGTCCATCCCACCGGAGCCATGATCATGTGATGAATGAAAATGACGGGTGACTTGAGGACGAAGCGAAGGAACTGCTTGATCAGGGATTCCTTTGACGGGTGGGAGTAGGTGTAGACGTAGAACATGCAGAAAGTGTCGTACACAAAGTACGGAATACCAAACCAGGCGTAAATTATTGACCAGGGACTCGTGGAGTGCAGAACATCATGGAGACACTCCTGGTAAATTAGGAAACCCGAAGCTCCGGCACATATGGCTTGGAACGACGATACGATTCTGCAAAATTACAAAATTTGTTTTTAAATATATACTGGCAAGTTTGATGGACAAGTATGTACATTGATTCAGCTTACTTATTGGAAATATCCACAGTATCCTTCTCGGTGAGCCGATAATTTTTGGCGAAAGCTCGACCAGAAGCCGTTTCTCGCCACCAAAACCGCTGGAGCATAAAGGTCAACGGGAAGATGAAGGTACCGACGAAGAAGAGCACCCCGGCAGCCCATGGGTTAATTGACAGACTCATTTTGACTTTAGTCACAAGCTATTTAATTCCAACTTATAAATAACTTCGCAGTCTTCTTTAGGAGTATGAATTTATATATTTGAGAGTTTTTTTAAAAAATATAATTTAAAAATATTGATTCGAGATCACTTGAGTAGCCTTGAAATTTGAAGTAAGGGCAGGGAAGTGCTGTAGGTACTATTCTCCTATACGTCCACTCAATTCAGAATATTAAATTAAGTCAAATGTTAAAAGTCAAGGAAAATCAATATTAGGGTCGGANGGGCCGGAACTAGAACCACAGTCGGAATCAAAATATTCCTTTGACTCGAAAATCAATTCAAATGAATTTTAAATAGTGTTTAGATAAGAGTTTCGGCTAAATGAGCTCTGTATGAATATTTTCCTTAATAATTAAGCCTTGAGCAATTTACGGATGAGTAGGTAACTTTTTGACTAGATGGTAGAGAACTTGGGAAGCCTAATTAAGAATCTAATAAATTTGATACTTGGCAAGAAGTGTGTAACTAGCTTGAGTTCGTTGTCCTCCAATCAGGTTAAAAGTTTAGTCTTGGCTTAATTTTGGCACAATCAAAGCATCACATGAGCCTGTGGATTTATGTCTAGTGGATGCCTTTGATAATTATTATTACACTCACACAATCAGGCACCTGATACGTGCTCAAATTTTAATGTTTAATTGTCTAGACCGGCACTTAGCTTCGTGTGCCGGTACCGGCACGGATTTATTAGTTATGATTTACAAATTTTGATATGAAATGAGCATGAACTCTGCTCATACTTTTAAGTCAATTTTTGCATTATTTAATGGTTAATTTATAGGTGATTGGAAGTCTAATTTATTGGGGATTCGGGTTTAGTATTTCGGTCACGAGCTTGTTTTAAATTCTGAATTCTGAACACTGTTTAGCAGCTAGGGTTCAGAATTGGACTGAGCTAGGGATGAGCTCATTGCATTGGAGGTAAACGAGAAAATTCACGGCACGGAAGGAAAATCGAACCTGCGCTTGTCACTGTCACCACACCATCATGCCTTGAGTTCCATATTCCATATAGCCGAGTCTGTCTGTCTGTAAGCCTGTTTGCAAGGAATTGGACCTTTGGAACCCCAGCCCAGAACAGCTTGAACCAGCAAAAAATAAAATTTTCAATTCAATGCCGGTTGCCTGTCTTTAGGGCTTGCTGACGTATAATAACGTGCACCAAGTACTTCTGTTCTTGAGGCTTCTTCAATGAAACACTTACACTTCCAAGAAGTATTTCTGGAATTGCCATTTCCAACAAACAAAAGCATCTTTGGTTTTCTGAAAATCCCATTATATTAAAAGTTGAGTTACTCCTGAAATTAATTAGGATGGTAATCCAAGAGAAAATATGCAATTTAGAGTTACACAATAGTTTTGGAAATTAATTATCTTTGGCATTGGCATCACGTTTTCACATCGACTAAATGTGATTCAATCTACGGCTACCGGATATAACCGTCCAAGCTCTTATATGCCGTTGTCACTACATCCGTAGTTCATTCGAATTTACTATGAAATCAGGGTTCAGGGTTCACGACGGAAAGCAGGTCCTGGCATATCTTGACCAGAAGGTCCTGTCGTCGTCCGCCTCTTCTCTTGGTAGAATTTTTACAATATAGATGGACGTACAAGCATTATAAATTTCAGCAAAGGATTTCATGCGATTTCAAATTCTTGTACACATTTACTCGTTATCAAAAACCAATCAAGAAATTTTGGAATACCAAACCTTGCGAGTAAACCGGCTCGGCTGACAATGAAGCAACGCGTGTGAGCGTTAAAAAACTATTGAAGCATAGGTATATTTTTTTCAAATTCAGTCAAGATCTGTTAAAAGCAAAATCCGTTTCGAAAACCTCGAAAATTACTTAATTTAGCTGATCTTGTAAGAATAAACATGTCAATGGCGCATGGACTGGTCAGAAATTGTCAATGATAATACTGTTGAAGGGAATTATAAATAGTCAAATGATTCCTTCAAACATCCAATCGCAGGAGTCACCACGATAATTAAGCAATTATTAATAAATCCATTTAGAAACACTAGCTCGTGCTGAAATCGGTAAAACAGGTGATAGCGCCGCCGCAGACTCAGAAATTCTAACCGCATCAAATTGCTATAGCGATGATTGCGACTTGCGAGCCCGTATTAATGTATCCATAAACGGATGCTATAATTAGCCTCACAGATCTGTGGTCGAATATCTGTA
>VNWX01001027.1:0-16979 GCA_009869905.1 Ceratophysella communis
AATTTGAATTACGAAATTCAAAACTGAAATACCAGAAGTGCAATAAATCATCGTATTTTACATTTTAACATGCCAGCAAACTAACATCCTAATTCAAACACCATTCCTTTGGTCGAAGTTTTCTGTCTAAGATTGGACTATGCTTTGGTTTATGACCCATTTACACGTCACTAATTAGGCGATTGGCCGAGACAGTGAGAAATGAAGAAATGGGGCCTGGGCTTTCGGACTGGGTATCCAATTATTGAGTGTTCTCTTTTCCCAGCTCTCTAATGAGCTACGAGACAGGAAATCGGAAAGAAATAACTCACTTTCTTACTGTGCAGGGCGTTAAGACTCACCCCGGTTTTTAGAAATTTTTAAAACAATCCTTAGCAAAGTCATGAGGCACTGATCTAAAGAAATGCATAAAATTTTATTGAAATTCATTGGAGGTACAATTTCTGGATTTAAAAATCGTTGGGAAAATTTAAGCAAACATCAAATTTTAATTTCTCGCGCAACAAGGTCCGATTGGAATCTAATTATTGTAATTAAATCGCGAATTTAAATACTACAAATATTAAAATCCATTATTCGAAATCTATGTCATTCATACCTTCTTTGAGAAACACACAAATATTTAAATAGCGACGGCCTAAGCCTCGGCCATTTCGCAGTGTCAGACACTTTTAGAAAAAAATCTGTCTGCCATAACTCCGATTTTTTTCGGATCCAAGTTCTTGAGGGAAGGAAGCCGGGGGAAAAGACGCTAAATCATTATAGATGAGGCGTGAAAAACCATTTTTGAAAAGAAACTTTGTTCTTCCATTCTGCTTCTTTCAAACGAACTACTGAAATCCTGGCGGACATATGTACCGATTCTGAAGCCAAATTTTAAGTGAAGTCAAGCTGAAGCATTTGAATATTTTTTCGCACTCTAAAATGTCTTTGCGCCACGATCGGTCGTCGTTGGCTTCATACGAATGTAAATTCTTCGAAATATAGGAAACAAATGAAAGAAATATTTATGTAAATACCAGTTCCAGATTTTTGCAATAAATACACCGTTCATTTGTCTAAAAAAAAGGAGCATATTTAATAATTAATTCTTAGGATTAATTAGATGTTCCTTCGTGTCCGGGTTTAGCAAACCATATGCCGAAAATCAATCCCATATTGACAAAATCTCAGACCACGAAAAACTCACCGCGCTTTGCCCATTTTCATTTGGTAAAACGAGCCTCCAGAAAATACACAACATTTAACTGGACAACCTCAACCCTAAGCAAACAGAAAACTGACGAATCCAAAAAAAGCAACCCCCAAAAACTGACCGAATCCAATCCTCTTATCTCCAACCCTCATCTCATGTGCATCTCATCAAGTCCCTGTTTCCGAAGATGGATGTAATGTAAAACTTTAGAGTAAATTTAACCAACCTCGCGATGCGTAAGCTAATGCTATTGTATTTACATTTACAAAACCCCAGACATGTTCAGAAAATAAGAATACACACACAAAAAAAAAAGTTTAATGCTGAAAGGGTTGAGGTGTGGAAGATTTAAGAGCTCAAGAAAACAACACGCTCATCACTTTACAGAGTACAGAGTAAATTAACCAAAAAATACAACTACGAGTACTTTAGAGAGAGGGCCTTATCACGAGAAAACAAATAAGGGTTCTTCGAGGGTTTGGAAATTCAAACACGGAACTTAAACTCAAGTCAGCACGTATCCAATTTATCCTAGAACAAGCCTTAAGGGTTGCTCTATTTTTTCAATTTTCAATTTAAATATTGAATATATAAGTGCTTGTAAGTGAGATTTCAATTTTTAAGGGGTGCAGGGGCTTGGGTTAAGGGCTCCTGTTCATTATTTTAATTTAGGTATTTTTTGTTGATGCTATTTCAATTTAAATATTGAATATATAAGTGCTTGTAAGTGAGATTTCAATTTTTAAGGGGTGCAGGGGCTTGGGTTAAGGGCTCCTGTTCATTATTTTAATTTAAGTATTTTTGTTTGTGCTGGGGTTGATGCTGAGTTGGGCTAAGAGGTCGATTAAGATAAGAAGCGATGTAATGAAGGGGGTGAGGAGTGGGGTGAACATCTTAGGGAGTATATAATCAATCAGTTATGGGGTTGTGCAATACAAATACAACTTAATAGTTTCTAAAAAAATCGAATTTGGAAATATTAAATACGGGGTCAAAAAAGTCTAGAGTTTCATGAGAGCAGTGGACCTGCTTACAGACAAATGCCCCTGTAGATTTCTCCAATAATCTCAATTAAAATGCATGGCGTAGACCTTATAATTCAATATAAATCTCGAGGGTTTTGATACTCAAAAATCACCCTTTTTGAAAACTTCTGGTCAGCAGCATATGCGGTTAGTTTGCGCAACAATCACCATCAATTTTTGACTTATAGCCGGCTTATGGTAATTCGACTTTTCAATCCACTATGGACTGACCAACCGATGTTCCTTGCATTACATGCATAATGGATCGATGGCAGTCCGTTTTCGATTAGATTTGGACTAGGAAAAACGAGCATTTGCGGTATATCTATCTAATCCTGTATTCCGTCGATTACAATTTATTTACAATACAATACAATTCAATTGGGACTTTGGAATTGACTGGACAGAATGGAAATGAACGAGGCGTGAGCGTTGTTTCGTAATAACGAGAACTGAGGGCTGCTGGTTTGACATTTTATTTAGGTGGAAGAAAATGGGTAGGGTTGACGGAGGGTCGATTGAGTTGTTATTTAGTTATTTCAGAGAGTGTCCCTTCCTTCTCCCCATTTTCTGGTTTGATGGAAGGGGTGGTGGTGGTTGGCGGTGGGAAGATAGAGCTAGGATTTTGAGTTATTACACCCAGTTACATGCATTTTAAGCACTGTTTTATTGATAACGCAGGACTGGTCCAAGGTATGCCGTAGTCGGAGTTTTGGTAAACTTAGAGGTCATGCTTTTGCAATTTCTTGAGAAATATATCGTATAACGTATAAACGAACCAAGTATTGAATTCGGTGCAATATTTCCGAAATTTTCACATGGCACTATAATTATTCTGACTGGTACTGCTAGCAACCTATCTCGCCTTTGGGTGACATTAATATGGAACTGAGAAATTTGTCCCCAATGATAAGCTTACTATTTAAAAAAAAATTCTAACGGTTTCAAATTTCGTAAATATGCGTACTTAAAGCGATTTTGAAAAACGCGTCTAACTTTCATTTGACCAAGACTACGACGCTTCAACTTTATACCCAAGACACGATGGCTGAGCTAAGGAAAGGGTTGCAAGTTGCGAGGAAGAGGGTGGAGGTGGAGTCGGGAAAGTGGTTTCTTTTTGGTGGAGAGGGGAGGTCATAGGATATCCATTTAATATAAAAATAGGACAATTTTGAACTTGAGTCAGAGTTGATAAGCTTCTTCTCCAGGACACTCCAGCAGTTAGTTCGCTAGAAGCTAGAAGAAATTTGCTATATGTCTAGGACGGCAAACGCATCACTCTGTGTCCAAAGCGAACTTATCTCTAAGTTTAGCTCGATGGGTCGGCTATAGCCTTTAAAAATCTTGTTAAAGAGCTCGACAAAAACCTTACAGTTCAAACACCTTAATTTTGACACTCTAGCCGTTTAGAAAAATGTAATATTATAATTAAAATAAATAAAATAGACGCTAAAAATTTAAGTTGAGTGAAGGTCTCGTATACCAGATGAAACTGTAAATCCGTCGAGTCAAGAATTTATCGACTTCAAATAATGAGGCGACCTAAATTGTTCATTAATTTTTGACTAAATTTAATTCAGTTCCCATTTAGCCAAAATGGACGAGGCGACGGTAACAGGGGTTGGTTGAGTCTGAAGAAGTCTTTCTCTCCACTCAGTCGCCGGGTACTTTGGTGGTGTAAAAAAGGGAGCACTAAATCATGGCGTCGAAACTAAGAGCATAAATCCTGGCGACTTGGGACTTTCCCCGTGACAACCGCCTACGATAGGCCGGAATTCAGCAGCCAAGCCGAAAGACTCTGCCTAGAGATCTAGGCAGAGTCCCGGCGAGAAATGAACAGTTCCGAAATGCCAGCATATATACTCCGAGATACCTTCCGCTTCGCCAAAAAATACAATCAATTCGTCCCGTAAAATTGCGCCCAATGACCCCTTCTATCGCAATTTGAAATTTCTAGGGAAATTGACAATATTAAAAATTACAATCGCTTCACACGCTTTTCTACATAACAATCGTAGGTAATTATGTATTCGCTCATATATAACTTTTCAAGAATTTCAACGTCTATTTGTAGAACGAAGAACATACAAGAAACCGCGAAAATTTTAAGTTGTAATATTTTAATGTTCCAAAAATTCATGGCTCAATTAGCTGAGATCGAATTGACCTGACTTTGCAAACTTACCACAACCCGGCTTCCGTAGACTGGTCGCCGAGGCTATCCTATCTCTCTAAGAAATCCTCTCTATTTCAATCTCCGGCCCAGCAACCGCGCCTATCTTTCCTTTTAAGGGCCTTTCAGAAAGGAAGACATCACATAATACACTCTCTAGTTTGAGCATTGCGTTGAGATATGATTTTCGGACCTGAGGCTTTCATTCTATCAGAAACCAAAATCAAGAGCTTGCTCGAACGCATATTATTGGCATTTTCAGGGTGAAAGCAAATTTCTCACTTTGGAAAATTTTTACATGGCAGATATAGCGACATATTGACGCCGCTTAAAATAAATAAATAATTTTTATATACAAAATTACGCATAGAAATCATTGAAGGTAATGCGGCGTATCCGTAATTAGATGACTTCGACACACGGCCTGCAAACTCCAAGTTTCCGTAGTAAAGCCCATAAACTCCAGCTAGAAGAAATCCGTCTCATAGTCTCAGCTGGCGAATTATTCGACGAAGACTCCTTAGAAGTCTTAAGACTTCCGCCTCTGACTCCCAAACCTCCATTAATATTGGAGCCAGGAACAATGCTGTGCTCTGCTTTCTCCTTGCCTTGAAGCTACATGGAGAAAGCTACACGTGCTCTATCGAATCCAAACCCTATGCAGTTTGCAGCCTAGGGCTTGTAAAACGCTAGGGTAAAAATTGCTGTGCCGAGACGATTTTTCTAGGCAGACTTTCTAGACCTTGGCGTGTCGCTTCGTTTCGTTTTTTTTTACAATTCTCCCGAGAGTAAAATCCCAATAATTTCCTATCAGGATAATGGCAATAATGAGAAATTACTTTTTTTCTGGTCTCATCTGCCCTCCCGACATCTCAAGAGGTTATACTGTCACTTTTTTCTAACGCGTCAGCGTAAGCTATAGTTGCTAATTTTACGCTCTTCATCGTTCAGCCAACCACAACACAAAAATACAGACTACGAACTCAATTCCATCCATCACGTCGAGTAGTCGAGTCAAGATATACGATTACTCGAGGATCCGATAAAAAATGGGGGAACGGAAAAGTCTTATGGGATTTGAATTGAGTCTGATTGTTCCGAGGGCGGAATTGAGATGTCACTTGGCTGGATGAAGGGGCGCAAGGAGGGTGAGGGTGTTATGTTAGGGCGGTTGCGTATTTTCTAGGAAAATCGATTAAAACAGGGATCGGAAATGGCTTTTAGAAATAGTAGGTAATTTTTGGAAGTATCGAAGCTATTATTTGAGACATTTTAGAATTTTTAATATTGCATGTTTATTGAGACATTGAGAAGTCGCACTTAATTTTGTAATCATTGTAATATTTTGACCAATAGTTATGCTATATTTTGATGGCGTTTTAATTCAAATGAGTTCCACATTTTGAACATAAATTCACGTTATTAATTTTAGGTAAATATTACCACAGCATTATCTGAATAATAATGTGTGTGTAATGCCGCATCTTTCGTGAATCAATTACAGATTTAATTATAGAATACATACACGTATTTAAGTATTCGGTATCGCTAAACGCTATAGTGTAATGGAACGTAGTAGACTTGAGACCCTCATTCATTGAGCCATGTAATTGTAATTATAATTGTATTAGAGCTGCCTTGGGTTCAGAGATAATTTGATGGTTTTATAATGGATTCCCGTGATGTACTCCTGTAATGGGCTTGTATTTCTATTGTGTTCTAAGGTCTAATCTGTAGATGAAGATAGATAGGGAAAGCCAATAGCCAGGGCGAGGGAAAAATGGCTTATTAGATTACAATTATACGAACTACGAACTCAGTTCGTGATAACATTGAATTAAGCTCCTGATATACAAGATCCGATGGATGAGCGCATCTTCCTACGAGAAACAGCATATTAAATTCCTGTTCTAGCTCTGTTTAAAATTTAATATCCATTCTTATTTTTTAGTTATTTTGTAGAGAACTTATTTAAATTTATCTGAAAAATATTCCAGTTGATGAAAGCTTACCAATCTTAAAGCAAATGGAGCTTCTCCGTTAAAATTTAAATGCACCTAATTCGCAGTCTGTTTCAAGACGAGCATACTGTCGGACATTCGCTTTTCTAATGCAGCCAGTCCTCAGTAGGCTCGTAAATTCATTTGTGTCTATTTGGAAAACTCAAAAATTTACGAGGGTTGAGGACTATGAATTAAATATTGTATATGAGCACCTATGCTGAAATTAGACACCCATTCGGACCCAAGTAGAGGGTAGAGGCTTACCTATGTCATTTGTCCTGTCCCAGCAAATGCATAGTTGCGTGGAATTACGAGCAAAATGAAGATTGAATTGAATGTGATGCTTGTTATGAAAGCTATTACCAGGTAATAGCTTCAATAGTAATAGTATGTAATAGCTTCAATGCTAAAATGCTTCAATAGTATAAGAGTACAACATCTGCGTTATTCTTTCATTATTTATCCGTGTGAAATTTAACTTTTGCATGGCATTTGAGTTAATATTAACTTTATTTAATTCTTTGCAAAAGCTTTAACAGTCCCAGCTCTGCAGCTTCTCGATTTTCTGCCTACTAAACTAATTATATTATGCCTGAATAACGCAACATTTGAAATGAGTACTAAAATAAGTATTTGTATATGATTTCCAGGTGCAAATGGACTCCGTCGTCGTGGGCGTCAAACCTACACCCGATATCAGACGCTGGAACTGGAGAAGGAATTTCATACGAATCACTACTTGACCAGGAGGAGACGGATAGAAATGGCCCATGCCCTCTGCCTCACTGAGCGACAAATTAAAATTTGGTTCCAAAATCGTCGTATGAAACTCAAAAAAGAAATCCAAGCCATCAAGGAACTTAATGAACAAGAAAAACAGGCCCAGGCTGCCAAAGGCGTTGTTGGTGTCAATCAATCCATAGGACATGGAGATCAGAACGGACAGTAAACTCTCATCGAAATCAATCAAAAAAACAACAATTCTAAATTCACAAATTAAATCATTACAATCCAGCACAAAATTTCACAAAATTGAAAATTTCAATCAAAATTCCTAAAGAAAAAATACCCAGTCCTCAATCTTCTAAGGTTAGTTGAACTATTAGACTCTGTCTGTATTACCTAAAAATATTTTAATTGTTAAATAGCCAGGTAGCAGCAGCCATTCAGAATTTCTGGATGCATCTAGAAATACCTGCGTTTCTAAAACATTTTTAGTGTCTAGGATTTAGAAATTCCTGGCGTCAAGTAAGCTAAGCAGTCAAGTCGGTGTTATTTGTAATTTCAATCAAAATTCCTACAGAAAAATACCGAGTCCTCAATCTTCTAAGGTTAGTTGAACTATTAGATTCTGTCTGTATTACCTAAAAATATTTTAATTGTTAGATAGCCAGGTAGCAGCAGCCATTCAGAATTTCTGGATGCATCTAGAAAATACCTGCGTTTCTAAAGCATTTTTAGTGTCTAGGATTTAGAAATTCCTAGCGTCAAGTAAGCTAAGCAGTCAAGTCGGTGTTATTTGTATTTAGCGTGTAATTTCTTAGGAATAATTTAAGTTCAGTAGACGGGTAAAGCTTCAGGTTGTAGAACCGTAGAACAGTCATATGCATATAGAATTCTAGATCTAAATGTAATTATATGTAGATTTAAGTGAGTTACTAATTATATTTAGGAGTGGGATGAATTAGACGGTTATATTTTACGAGCATTTTTCAAAAGAAAATGTTGGAAATAATTCCTAAAAACTTTACAAATTGCAAAGAATATACGTAATAGGAGGCGATGATGTTTTGAGCACCGATACAGTATTAAATTTAACTAAAGGCGTTTTAATTTCGTACCTTTGACCTGACCTGACACCACCGATGTTAGAATATAGTGTTTTTGGTTCGTTGTTTTCGTATTTTTTATATCCTTTTTTGGGTTGTCTAGCAAATTTTCAAGTACGAACGCCGAAATTTGCATAGAGGTACGAAAGCCGTGGAAACTTCAATTTAATTGATTAGAATCTTCTTTTCAAATTAAAATTCGTTCGAATTATTTCAAACGGTTGTGATTTAAAAACTCTAGATTTGCTAAATATCGCGATATTAAAATGCGTAAAACTTTCTGCTTGTAACTGCCGAAAATTATGCCATTTTCGACGCCATTTGATTTTATGACCTACAAAAGTGCGTTCGGTACTTGAAAGCTTGCTTGGCTAAATGTTAAAACTGGCTAAACACTAGAAACCTTTGCATGGAGCACGGACACAGGATATGAAGCTAGACAAGTCTAGGAACTAGAAAACCTTTTAAACTCTCGTAAAAGTCAGTTTATAGGAGTTTAGGAGGAGGCATAAAATTGTTGAGTGTAATGGTCGCTCGTAAATGCCAAGTACAAGTAACCCAGAAACAAAAATAACGTCTAAAGCTAACCCTTGTCTCGCCGGGAGTATATCCTAGCTATAACCCTGCAAAACTTCTTTAAACATCCGCAGATTAATATCATCTTTATTTTATTTACCTTTTTTATGCCCGGGGTCTCGTATTTTACGATTCGCACACACTTTTCAGCAGTTTATAATGCAAAAAAGTGCATGAGAAACAAGGGCTATTAAAGTTTTTATTAGAAATTTACGAGCCTGAAAGTACATAGTTAAATCGTTAAATGTTATAAATCCTGGGATTTTACGACTTGGATTCAGGTCCCGAATTACGTAACACCTCATAACTCATCGGGAGCCCTCTCAGAAGTCCAAATGGGAATCTGTAGTTGGGCTTTTGCATCATATTTGGAGCCACAGCCAACACTACGAGATTTTAAGCATTTCAGGCTTTTCAAAGGTGGAGGAGTACATTGCATAATGAACAATGCGTAGGGTAGCTTTCTGTGTATATCTCACGCAAGCAGAATATACAGAATAACCGACATCCGACCCTTAAGACCGTAAAAAGACCCTTTTAACAATTTTTACAGCTTCACTTTCAATTTTAAGCTGTAAAGTCGAGTTTGAAATATCCTCAGTGTCAGTGCCCTTGCGTTTATTTAATTTTATGATTTTTTACACCTTATATTTATTTGTGTTTTTGTTTTGTTTGATTTTGATTTTTTAGAAAACATCCGTGTAATCTCAGTTCAGTGTCCTGTCATGTCCGGTCAAACCTCAAATAGTCAACTCAAATTATACGAAGAAAATACGAAGGAATTTCAGCTTTCAGCACAGAAAAAAACACACACGAATCCGTAACTAGATCTTTTTATAAAACATACACAAAAATGCTAAACTAAAACTAACTTAACTTAGAGTATACGAATTGAAAATGATGATACGATTGAACCAGAGAGATAACCGTACAATTCCTAGTATTTGTATATATACAAAATAATTCTATTTGAGTAGGCGTAGAGGCGTGTTTAAGGCTGGATTTTACGGAATTGGAATTAGCGGGAAATCGCTAACGTTGGGTTAATGGACGTAAAATGCGAATTCACGTCGATTAATATTCGAATTCGCAACCGAGTTATGCATCCATAAGTTAGCGTTACCGAATTCGCGCCAAATTCGAATCCAATAAAACCAGCCTTAACATACCGTAATTAATTTAATGGCTGCCTGCAAGCTGAAGCTAAATATACGTATGCTTAATGATTCCTATATACAATTAATCGTAGTTTAACAATGCGCCAGTATAGAAGCGTCATGCTAGTTAAGGCTGTATTATAAATTAAACACATAAGGTATACTACGGGGTTAACCCTCGATTAATCTACTTAATTAAAATATAAAAGTGTAATTTAAAAATGTTAAGCTAGATACGAAAATTTATGTTGTTTTCGGCTTATAGAAACCTTAAACTTGAAACCAATGATATACGAACCTACACAAGTATACTATTTACTTAAATAACCCAATGAATTTTTAATTGAAAAAATTACGAAACCATTTTACCTAAGAAACTCCATGTATACGATGAAGAAATGTACACGAAACAAAGAACCGAGATTATTAGTTTTTTTTTTGGTTCTGTTTTAAAAATGTATGATTTGTGTTCAAAGTACAATTTTAGTGATTATGATTATAAGTATGCGAGTTAAGTTTTAAGAGAACCCTGTAAGCTTTATGGTTGATTCGTTAATTGAATTCAAAACTCAATTAACGGATTTTACATAAGAAATGGTTTTCCGAATTATTCAATTGCAATTTTTAGATACGGCGAGATTTTTTTTTATATTATTAATAGAGAGTTTGAGGTTTAGGCACGCTTTGGTGAATTGACGTCAATTGAAAATATTTTAATTTAAAAATTGGTTTAGGGATAATGTCGAAAATTGATTGTGTAGGTGGTAAAAGCATCCGTATTTTCACAACGCTAGTTTATTATGTGTTTTCAAAATTTGCAGTAATTTCCAATATTTGATCATAAATTGTCAATCAAAACGAGCCTAAACCTCAAAATCTCAAATCAAAGTCAACGAAATACCGAATTGAAATGAAATGTAAACGAAGAATTACACTGGGGCAATATTATGTTTAGTTATTCATAGTAATTTTGTAGAAGAATCCAAATCTNAGTAATTTTGTAGAAGAATCCAAATCTGAATTTCCACACCGTACTTAAATCCTATTATTTATATTAATTTAGTATTGAAATTTAGTCTGATTTAAATAGATGATTGATGGTTTCAAAAACAGCTAATCGCCCGAAGGCTTGAATTTATATTTTTAATTTCCAAAAATGTCTATCCCGGTTCCCGTATACGTATACCAGTAACCAAAACCAAATTGTAAATAATTGAGAAACCTTAATTAGTCAAACCAATCCATGTATACTATTTATAAAACAGTGCTTCACGAAATTCTAAAATTTTAATTTGTGTAGAAATGTGACGCAACGCTACGAAGCCCATAGTGCACCGTACAACGATTCGAAACTACAAACTGCAACTAAATACGTGTTTTCAAAATGAATTCAAAAAGTTTACCCTAAAACTGCATAATTAATTCTCTACAAATACCAATACCAAAAACCTAGTAAAACTACCTTAAAATTACGGTAGCCCCAAAATCCCTCGTAAGTGTAACCTAGTGATTAGATTCCTAGAGACGGTGTTTAATATTAATTGAGTATGGCTAAATATACTATGTACTACTGAATGTATACTATTACCTACGATAATCTATAATAATTACTATTACAACTGTACTTTGTGAACTGTGAACTTGACTGTCTTCATGATTTCAATGAGAATTCCCATCATTAAATTTTGAAAATAAGCACTTTCTTCTGTAGTCCGAAGTTGCGTAGAATTATTTTAATTAATAGGAGTTTAGCCATCGTAGATTGTGGAAATCTTATGCATAATCGTTTGTGCATATTTAATTCTGCATGAACAGAACGCTTTCTGCACTGAAAATGACAGCGGGGACCATCTTCGAAACTAATTTAAAATTATTAAATAGACGTATGATTTACTGCAGAGAATAATATTAGCGAATGTCATACATGCCTTACATTTCTAAAAATATGAGCTCAAAAATCATTCCTGCGAGTTAGTATAAACGCATCCATTATATTATCTTCATATCCTAGGTTAGCTTTGATTAATTGATTGCAGATTGTATTACAATTCATTGAGCATGGATTATCCTATCTGTAAGGCGTTCGCAAGTCATCTGCCTAATACCCGAATCCGGGCATTACAGCTTAAAATGTAGCAGCAGCTTCTGGAGAATCGCTGATATCCTTCCAGAATCAATGCGAATATAATGCTATATATATCTCGTAGATATCTAGCTACACTGCTGTATTTTACGCGTCTACTTCCCTTGCGTGAAAGCGGCAGAGTACAGAGACGGGAATGATGGATTTCTAGTTCTTGGGGTAAGTGGCTGAGTGCTGCCATTGGGACGGAACTACGGGGTTTCACTCTGTTCGTGACTCGGGTCGTTAGGGGACGCCTACCATTCCAATGACCAACAGCCGGGGCTCAGCTCAAACTCATCTCTAAAGCTCAGATCCAGATCTCAAGCCCGGTTCATCTCATTCATCTCATCTCTGCAAGAGTCAAAGCGTGCCAAATTGCTATGTATTTGGATTGTCCAATTTTTATGCAGAAAATATGCACTTTTCTTGCAGGCGAAATTGGTATTGAAATTCACTTTATAAAATAGGCACTGTGGCATCAAAATTAAGAAACGGAATTTAATTGAATATTTACCACTTTGTTGCCGTTTGGGTTTTACCAAAACTAACTGTTTAAAATATAAATTTAAAAAAATCCAGATGGCTCGATGAATCCACTTTTCGGTACAACTTTCTTATAAACGAAACATATAATTAAAATTAGATTTTTATCTGCTAAACCTTATGCTACTGCTTTGTCTGTCTCTTAATTCGGATTGGATTACAGTCACGGATGTATTCTGCATTTCGAATCTCGGCTCGACAACCAAATAAATTATTGTTAAAATATTCTTCGTTCCAATATGCCCAACTACTGCTGCGCTGTGCACTTCCAATGTGCAAAGGCTTGTTAGAAAAATGGTATACGATATATGCATTTGAGTATGTATGTGCTGACAAAATTTTCGGATTTGATTTACTTGGCACCAAAGCCTCAGAGACTAGGTTCACTTGTATTTGCCTTTGGGGAGTGGACTTGGATCTACGTACGTATAAATTCAAGATTCGGAATTCGGTCGAGGCTACGAGATTTCGAAGATGATGCTGAGCTTCGAGGCTTCTGCAATGTCGGAACTTGAGAACAAGTCAGAGACAGAGACACTGGGCAAAAAAACTTGATGATGGAAAGTGAATTATTTTGTTTGGAACCCTACCAAACATGACACACTGACTATGACATTTTGACTAATGGACTTGGGAGGGTTTTTTGGAAACTGCACAGAATTACGAGGATTCGGGTATTCCTTTTTTTGCATTGGAGAAGATTTGGAACCGGGATCACACGTTACACAGAATCGAATATCGGATATCATGCCAAGATCAATGTACCCACCTATACGCTTAAAGCTTATTTATCAAAAACTATTCGATAGCCTGGTTTTAGCTGAATTAACGGAGTACAAATCCCAGCATGTAGATTGATGATTTCAAAGTTCAGAGATGCGTTAGCCTGAAGCAAAATTTTTCCATAACCAAAAGCGAAACGTCCAATGAAAGCACATCCGGTAAAAGTTCAAAATTAACATGGTTTTATGCATCACACTTTTACTGCACCTAAGATGAGCCTTGCCCTTGCCTTGATTTGATTTTATTTCCCAATTAAATTCGACTATTGCTTTTGGGGAAAGCCGACCATGCCCTTAACAGGAGAATCTTTGATATAACCACTAAAACGCTGGTATAACTCAAAGTTTCCCTATAATCCGAATCATAGTGTATTTCCAACTTGAGTAAGCAAGCATACGGTAAGATGCGGAATTGTTGGATTGGCAGTATATCTCACGAGTTATATACGAAGATAGAAAAGAAAGAAAGAAAGAAGAAACTGCCTTCATTTTCTTTACTCGACCCTTGACGCTCGTAAAGGCATTACTGCGTGACCAAGGAAAACGTGTTTTTCTGAATTTTTTCCTCATCTCCCCTCTCTTTTCCATCTTGTGTTCTCCCCTCTCTTGCCTTCTTTCAGTCTCCCCTATAACTATTTGTTGTTTTCTAATCTAATGTTGTTTTTACGCCGGAGTTGAAGTGGGTAGTAATGCAATTCCAGCCTCATCTAATGCACTTATACCCACATTCTACCAATTGTTTTTATTTTTATACACACCACTTCCAGCCAAAGGTGTGATTTTTATGGGAGCTACACGTCAATGTCCAAAAGACGTCTACCTGAAGCTGAGGAGCATAGAGAAAATTCGCAGAAAAAACGTTATATGTGAAATCAGCCTTATTTCAAACCGCCGCTGCTCGCCGTATAAAATTTAAAATTTTTAAATTAAATCACATAATATCTTATTACATGGTCCAGATCACTTGCCTTTAGGACCACCCCAGTATTGCACCGGGTAAGGCTCACAAGTGTATCCCCAAGTGGAACCCTAAAAAACGCTAAATACGAAAAAAACGAGAATCTTATCAGGGAACGCAGTCGTGCGATTCTTTAGTAATGTGAAAGTCCTGAAAGCCTTCTTTTTTTCATAATGTAAACTCAATGAAATTGTAATCGTAATCGTAATGTGATGTAAATGCTGGTTTGAATTTCTTTATCCTGCTTCCAGCAACGCATTCTCCAGGAAGATTTCTTAGCCGCTTTAAAATACGACAAATGATGCTATCCATCTCCTATATAACATTCTGAGGGGACTCTCATGTCACTGCATTGGTATTCCAGATCACGTTTTATGTAAATTTCTCGACCAGAAATGGTTCTCCGAATTTTTATATTTTAATTTAAAAAATTCAGTATACTTCAGAAAGTTCACGTTGGAATTTTGAATAAGCTAATTCGCAGTTATTAAAAACGGCGCGGCGGGGATTCGATGCAAATAATTGGCTGGCCTTAAGGCGCAGAAATATATGAAGATGGGAATAGCACTTCCGGTTTCCGTAAATACGAAAATTCCTCGACGCTCTGCCTATATCTCACTAATGGTCTAAAAGCACTACACTCGATTACTCGGAGAAAGTGTTTCTCTTCGAGTTCATTACGGAAATAGTGTGATCAAATTAGAGCTTTACCTCATTACAAGATCCATTCAATCCAATTACGTGTTAGACCACTCAAGCCAAAGCCAGACACTAAAATCACTTACACGAAATGCAATGCAATGCACTAACCGCAAAACCGAATAAATCTCCAAGCCCTGGTCAGTGATTAACAGAAAAATAAAGCTTAATTCAATTTTTGTGTAAATCTTGAGCTCAGCTGCCTCCAGAGCTCCAAATATTCAACTGAAGCCAAGCCTTCAAAATTGACGTTTGAACGTCCAGAAATCAAAGAAAAATTGTAAAAAACGAACAAGGAAGACGCGGAAGGGCCCTTGGACCCTTGCCATAAATAGGTTCAATAAAATGTTTAAGTTTTTTAAGACGATGCTGTGAAGCTTGTACTTTTAATTTTAGAACAAGGTATAGCTTTAAGGCTACTGGGTACTTATTTCAGTCCCAAGCAGTTTCACTTCCTTGTGTTCTTTTTATTCTTTTATTGACCCTAACAAGGGTTTTAAAAAAGTACTCTTAGTTTCATCTCTTGTTCGACATTTTTAGGCATTTATGATGGACTTACGTAAAAAAGTGAAATCTCATTGTTATTGAAAAGAATAGTGACGGATGGACAGTCGGAGGCCCTGGAACCAGGAACAGAAGGTTAAGGTAAGGCATGTTTTACAATATTACGTTTTATTAGGCTGCTTCCTGGTTCGGGTTTCAGTTTGGGTTTAGGAAGATTTTTTTAGAAAATGAGTTTTATGATTTTATTGCACTTTTACTTAGGTTTATGTTTTACAGAAGGAGAAGCAAGCCATGGTCCAGGGAAGACGAAGCATAGCATGGCCTAGATATCATAGTTGAGACGGAAGCAATCAACTAAATAATTTATATTGATGTTGAAATAAAGTAAGCGAGGTTTTTTTAAAAATCCGTACGGCCTTAACTACAATTATTTATATTTTGCTTTAAAAATGAATTATGTAAAAGTCACTAGAGGTATTTTTATTGAAATTATATCAAACTGATAGGCATATCGAAATCCAGAATTCGCGAATTCGCACCTGACAATGACCTTGGTCATGCATTTATTTAACTATAACTTGGTGAAAACAAAATTTGATAACAATTCTTTGCTTTTAAACAATAAAAAATGCATTTTGAACAAGGGCAAATATAAATGTCTAAAACAAAAACTATCCTTAAAAATAGTGCCTGAATTTTAGAAAGAAATATCATATCCTAGCCTTAGCTTAACTTGGCCTTAAACTTCAGTAAATCATCTAGAATTTGATAGCCGTATTGCGTGAATCCCACATATTGTGCAAAAGGAAAGGTGAGAACAGATTCACCTGGTCTCATGTAATTCTTCCAATAACAGTCGGAGATACTTCCGTTTTCCATTCACCGAACCCCTCAGAACTCTGCAATTGATGTTTTAGTGGGGGAACTCCACGATATCCCGACCTGACATTCCTATTGCTTTTTCCTCAGGGTTTATGATTTAAGACTGGCCCACTCAGGCACAGACAGATAGGGCCCCATTACGGGCGTCATAAAAAATAAATACTGGATTGGATTCTTTCTCTCCATATCCACACGGGAACAAGGCGTTTGTGGTCAATTCGGCTGGCATTAGTTGAAATTCCGGGTATTTGGGCTTAAGAGTGAATTAAGGGTTTTCGCATTTTGAATCGTCCCGCCAAACAGCTCTCACGTGAGAACATATTATCTAATGAGATGCCGCTGCCGCAGCGGTTTCCGGTTTTAGTGCATCTGAGGCAAAAAATTCTGAAAAACAAAGGCCGAAATGAACCCTACCCCAAACGCCTAACCCCAAATCTCCCGAAACCTTACCATTGCAACACGGGTCACATTAGTGAGTCCATAAGTAATAACTACAATAGCCCATAACTTAAGAGGGTATACAAAGTG
>VNWX01001028.1:0-16978 GCA_009869905.1 Ceratophysella communis
GGGAAATCATTTTCTTACCAGTAAAAAATTTGGTTTTAGCAGCTAAATAATACCGTGTTTACAATATATGGTAGCATATTCTTGTAAGGTTAGGTTAGATTATGGGTATACTATTATGGGACGAGGCCGAGCTGGAAACGTGTCACTTAAGTATCTACCCATTCTCCGCTTCTTGCATCCAGAGTTCTGGCTTTAGTTATAAAATTTAACTGGTAAAACCAGTAATTTAACTAGTAAAACCCGAATATTTAGCTGGCGCGACAATTACAAGCCAAGAAATGCCTAGCCTCAGACATGAACAGGGTGATTCAGGACTGTGAAGGATCCTTATTGATTAGGCTTGATCCAACTTCCAACAGCCAGGCAAATGGGAAAGACTTTGTTGCGAGCTAAGCTACTTTAAACCGAGTTTATATTTTGGGCTGTCCTATGAAAGCTATGCAAAAATCGATTTTAATCTCAGATTTTGATTTTGATTCGACGTCCGATTCATCTTTAATTGTTTTTATTATCTGCTCTGGAAACCAACATTATCGCGATATGGTAGTTGGTGAAATAAGGATGTTAGTTAAAAGCCATTCTTCAAGTTTTTATATATGTACTCATATTTATTACGAATTCACAATTAGCGAGATGCGAGATATGGAATGAATGCGTCGTTTACGAATTTGATGCTTCAAAATCGTTCTCAGAAATGTACAAATTACAAGAGTTTCAAAATATCCCTAGGTCGACTATCAAGTTTCAAAATACATGTGCTTTTCCACTATAATTAGTATGTCTTTTATTTGATTGTTGCTTGGATTTGCTGTCATTTTTATCTAACAAGTAATGGATCCGTTGTACTCCGTTCCTAATAAAATATGCTGCCATTATTTAAAACTCGCCAATACACTACCCCACCGCATCGTTTTTGGACGTGGAGTAGGCTTTCAGACGGATTTCAATAGTCCTGCCATTTTTCAAACGTTCTGTTGGAAATTTGGTATTGTTTTCTAATCAAACCAGAAAGTTTGATTTAAATCTGTCATTTTTCCGAACTTGAAAACCTTTAAAGTCAGGGTTTATTTCAAGTTAAATGCGCAATAAATTCAACACGCCCTAATGGGCAAAAATGGAACAGTTCAGAGTGACTTCAAGAATTGGCAAATATTCTTAGAAATGGATCACCCTGTACAGAGGCCTTGTGAAGTGGGAACTTGGAGTGACGTCAGTGGACCAGCTCAAAACTCAACTCGTGGCTAAATACTTCTCAGCTCAGGCCTCCCACTTCATACCACGGCCTCAGCCTGTGAGGAAGGTCTCTAAGCCTACGCCCAGTCACCTGCACCTGTACCACTCAACAACGGACTGACTCATCCCACCGTAGTAAGCTCAATTAACATTTAAATTAAAATTTTATTATTTAAATTTGAGTTCATTCATTCGGATAATGTAATACGAAGTCGAAGCCTAGGATACATGACCTGGCTAGTCTTTATTTCTACTCTTAAATTTTAAATTTTAAAAGTCGAAAGTTAAAATTCATTCATACGCGAAGCTTCTTTTTTCCTCCTTCGGCGTTAAGTACGTGTTTATCATAATCATTATATCATAATTTAATGATCATAATTACCGCTTATTACGGTTTGTTTTTCAATGGATTCTGATTGATACATACATGAAGACGTAATATAATGGAATTTTTTTTGAATTTTTAGTCGTGTATCTTGAATTGTCCCAGGAGCTGCGGAGAAGTATGACGTATGGCCAGTCCCATAGCTATGATGGAGTTGAGGATGCGGAGGAGGGAGGATATGGGCGGAAGTCGGGCTCCGGGTCATCTTTCTCGTCGCAGCCCCGTCCGCTGGTCATCTTGGAATTTAGAAACATGATCCGCTTCGCTGTAGCCCTTCCCTTGCTCTCATTCGTCTTCAATATTCTATATGTTCTCTGGACGGTGAGCGTTACTTCTGGTTTCCGACCATCCTAACCTTGAATTTATGCTCTTTATATGCTTATCATGCCGATTGGTTATTTCAGGACTTCGATGGGGCCACGAGCTCAGTATGCACTTCTCAGATGATCAAGGTCCCCAATTACTTACCATCATTCTCAGCCGTGATCGGATTATTCCAGTTCAATCAGATCGTGTGGAATATAACGGTGGCTCTCCATGCTGCACCGCGCTTTCTGTTTACGGCCATGACCTTTGCCCACCTCAGAAGCGTGATAGTAGGTAACAAGGCTGGACTTGTAAATTTGGTGGTATTGTTAAGCCTGGTTGAAAACATCGCCCTACTCCTCATCACTTACGTGTCATCTACCGTCAACTTCCCTATCCATATGTGGAGCTTCATTTCTTTCGTACTCAGCTCAGAGGTGAGTCATCCGCGTTTATACTGAAATAACCTTCCACGAGTCGACCAACAGACAAATAATGATTCAGTGAAGTGCAAGATCCCTGAATCAGTTTAGGCGTAGTATTTCCATGCAACAGCTAGCAAATTTCCTTGTTTTTTATGCAGGCCCACATGATGCTAACTTGTTACCTGCTCGAGAAGCACCGAGTCGCTGCTGGTTCTTTATTGGAACGACGTGGCCTCCAGTACAAGTGGAGGCTTGTATGCATGAACATGTTCTGCGCCTTCCTGTACCTTCTTCGCTTATTACCGTCATGAGAGTCACTGTGAAGTTGGAGTGTACACCATCTTCGCTTTGCTGGAGTACGTGGTCATTTTGACCAACATGGGATTCCATGGAACGGCCTACTACGACTTTTACGACAGGAAGCTCCGCATTTGAAAGCCCCACCGACTGAAGCCAAGGCCAAGGCCGACCGCTGTAATGGGATTTTAACCCAGTACCCACCCTTACCATTTACTTAAGCATTAGGCACAAATAAATATTTTTAATCCGGTCGCTGGATACCCTCTTCGCTCGATCGACCTCCTGTGATTTATCGGCCAAAAAGGCAAATACTGCCTGGTCGAGTTTTGGCCGAAACGTAACTCAACCCACGTTCCTGCCACATCTCTGTACTTCAAGTGTACAATACGAGTGTTGACAACCTGTGCTACTTATTTTAAATACAAGAATTGTCACGGACTGTCTTCCTACCTGAACTTCGACCTAGGAACTGCATTCAGGTGATGCTAACTTGTTACCTGCTCGAGAAGCACCGAGTCGCTGCTGGTTCTTTATTGGAACGACGTGGCCTCCAGTACAAGTGGAGGCTTGTATGCATGAACATGTTCTGCGCCTTCCTGTATCAAGTGTACAATACGAGTGTTGACAACCTGTGCTACTTATTTTAAATACAAGAATTGTCACGGACTGTCTTCCTACCTGAACTTCGACCTAGGAACTGCATTCAGGACTCCTGACCTGCTACCTGCTTTTGCTCAGTTCTCATTGTCAGAATCAGAATATATCTAGTTACCACTAGGAACTCAGGGAACGAATTATCAAAGCTTTATCCTTTTACCATTTTGCGCTGACCTCTTTCTTCGTATTATTCTTTTATCAAAATAAAACCAATCCCGTCTTCATAAAATGAATAAACTACTTAAGTACTTATTTAATTCACCACCCATCTCGACTGTATTCATCAACATCAATGCCGGCTATTTTTCTTATAAGTTTTTTTTTGACAGATGCGAATGATATAAAATTAATTGTCAAACCTGAAAAAATCCTGAACTCCCTAACCCAACCCAACCGGATTTTATCAGTATTTACTTTGCTCTTGCTCTCGAGCAGTTAGCAGCTTCCCCCGATTTTGAACGTATCTCAGTCCAGATCCAGACTCCAGCTTTTTAAACCCAGTGCATTTCATATCTCATTATTGATTATGACTTAAACTTGCTAAGTTCATCACCACAAACGGATTCATCTGTATCTTTTTCACATTCATAAAGTATTTAAAATGCGATTTCAGGTAGCTCGTTCGGATGAAGGAGTTCCGAATTATAGGGAGCTACAGTTACGGCAAGGCCCAGCCGACGACTATGGTACGCATTTTGAACGCATGCATGGAACCCAACTAAAACAAAGTTTTCAGATCCATATGCTTTGCGTCAGGTCAGCTTAAAACGTTGAAGTCAAGCCGAGACCCACCATATGAGTGATTCAATCGTAAAATAAGAAGCCCTAGCTTTAGTCTAGTCTGAGCCTAGTTAACCGTATGTCAGCGTTAGCCGGATTTAGTAGAGGTATTGCAAAGAAGCCCGACGCAGATCACCGTTGCCAAAAAGTTAAGAAATTTCATTCTAGAAGATTATCGCACCCAACGCAAGTTCGCATTCAAGCTGATTTAAGAACTTCAAGGAAGGATTACTGCACCGGAAACTGGAACGTTATCTTAATACGAATGTATACTGGCACATCTTTGGATCATAGGGGATTTTCCAAAGCATCAAAGAATGTACAAAAACTGTGCCAAGAACACTCGCACCACACGCACTTGCACTGCTGGTGTAGTCAGCATTGAGTGCTTGTGCTTACCAACTTGTATTTTGTAGCGATGGGTATGTAAAATTTGAAGCGCAGTACTTTCGGTGCAAAGTGGCATCATCTCTTTATTCTTGCCTCGTGTCCCAATTGAAGATTATATGTCTGTGTTGTCAAAAAGGAGACACGGCAAGTTTTATAAAAAAAAAAAAAGATGAACCGAAGCTGCAGCAGTACACTTCAAATTTGAACAGGTGGAGAACAGAAGTAATTCCCATAATGTACAACCAAAACCACAATATCGCTGCCTGATGTTTGCGAATGAGTATATTTATTAGTATGGGATTTTTAATTCGCTGCAAGCTGCAGCAATGTCTAGAATAAATGATTTGACAATTGAGAACTCATGTTCTACTTTTAGATTCACCTTCTCATGTTGTGTCGAGAACGTGATTTGACCGATATTTACTTTAAAATGGTCAGAAAACTGATTTTTACACTGCTCCATTTGCGTCACTGGGCAAAAGAATGATTATTACACCACATCAAATTCAATTGACCAATTGTTGCAGCTCAACTGCTCCCAGGTTTTCGGAGAACAATGTCAAGGTTTCACAAGTTATCTCAGCATTCGAATTTCGGTATAAATAGTGGACTAAGTTTATCAGGATAATCATCCACTCCTGCAAGTCCACTTGCTCTTCCCAATTTTGAAAAGCTCTGATTGAAATCATGGCTTCAAAAGCTATCGTTGCAATCTTGGCAATTTTTGCCCTCGCTCTTCTCGCTCCATCTGCTTCGGCCAAATATGTCCGACAAGCAGTAGAGCCAGCGCCTGAGCCGGCACCAGAACCTGAACCGGCACCAGCACCAGCACCTGAACCGGCACCAGCACCAGAGCCAGCACCTGCGCCTGAACCGGCACCAGCGCCTGCACCTGAACCGGCACCAGCGCCAGCACCTGAACCGGCACCAGCACCAGCACCTGAACCGGCACCAGCACCAGCACCTGAACCGGCACCAGCGCCAGCACCTGAGCCCGCACCAGCACCAGCACCTGAGCCCGCACCAGCACCAGCGCCTGAGCCCGCACCAGCACCTGAGCCCGCACCAGCGCCAGCACCTGAGCCCGCACCAGCGCCAGCCCCTGAACCGGCACCAGCGCCAGCCCCTGAACCGGCACCAGCGCCAGCACCTGAGCCCGCACCAGCACCTGAGCCCGCACCAGCGCCAGCACCTGAGCCGGCACCAGCGCCAGCCCCTGAACCGGCACCAGCGCCAGCACCAGCACCTGAGCCCGCACCAGCGCCAGCACCAGAGCCGTCACCAGCGCCAGCGCCGGCACCTGCGCCAGCACCAGCTCCAGAGACCCCTGCTCCTTCTGACTGCGATGCTGCCGGAAATATTACATTTACCGTCTCAGTCTACTTTAGCTTTCCACGGCCTGACGCACAAGTTGCTGAAGCCATCCAACTCATCAAGCAAAACCTGGCACTCCTGAGAAACATCACGAAGGGATTCTTTAACCAGACTACCGTTAAGGCTAAGAATGACGTTGAACAACTGCTTCAATACTTGAACCAGGTCAGAGATGCTGTTCAGAATAATACCAGCAACATTAATGAAGACCTCAAAAAGAAATTGACCAACGCAATTACCACCATCTCTGAGGATATCGCAAAAAATCAACAGGAGATCCAAAAGCGCATTGATACAGTCAAGACCAATGTCAAGCAATTCGTTAAAGCACAACAGGAACTTCTACAGCGGGCAAATCAGACCTTCTTTGAAGCTTTGGATCAGATTAACCAAAAGGCTGGTGGTTTATTACTTGGTTTGGGCAGCGGTATCAAGAAGGCTGTCACTGACCTCAAAGAATATCTTAAAAAGAACAACAGCACCCTAGCTGCCGCAATCACTGAGCTCCAAAATAACAACAAACCAGAAGCTAGCACTGCTGACATCCTCAACAAGTTGGCTGCAAATAACACGGTAATACATCCAGTACCTATTTAATTGATCAAACTTATAAAGTTGTAATAAGAATCTGAACCTCTTAAGTTGCAATTATACTTTCTTTTGTAACAGTTAGCAAAAGCGGTTTTGGATAAAGTCAACACGCAATTCTTGAAATTTCGCGACGAATTGTCCAAACCAGTAACTATTAACAGCCAGAACGCAACTGAGCTGGCTAACCAAATCGCCACTGCTCTCAACACCACCAGACAAGCTGTTCAAGGTGTGGTCAGTCAGTTGGTTCAAGGTGTGGGTCTTCCAGTGGAAAAGGCTGTGATTGCTACGGTTGCTCTTTTGGGCGGAGGTCTTGGCATTGTAGGAGGACTGGTGGGAGCTCTAGGAGCAGGCCTCGCAGGAGCTATCGCCACTGGTGTAGCCGCTGCTGGCGTAGTTGCCGGCGCTATTGGCGGCGCTGTTGGCGGAGCTATCGGCTTTGCAGGCGGACTTATCGGAGGCTTGGGTGGAGCCATCGTTATTGGATAAGCGTTTCCAACCTGAAGTTTCATTGTTATCAAAGCAAGAGCTCTTGTTCTATTTGGCTCATTTGTTACAAAATGTTTAGCCGTAAGTAATCAAATTATCCCTGAATAAAAAATTGATTTGAACAAACAGATTCATTAGCTGGTCTGGGCCTGTTTCAGTCATAATTTCGAAGTTTGCTAACATGTTTTTACCCTAAACCAATGCATCGGGCTAACTTTATGTTAATATAATCCACGTAGAACACCCGCTGAAATCACAAACGTTTTTCTTGCGCCTCTTACTCTTACTGAAATGCTAAATTTGTTCAACGTCTCATATTTTGTCGAAACTTAATTAATAACAATGTTTTACTGATCTTAAGATTAGTTGTAGTTGACAGAGAAAGCTGGATTAAATCTTTTGGACAAATGCTTCAGTTCTTATTTTCAGCTCCGATTTGCTAATTTGGTGGCAGCCGTTTCAGCAGTTGGGATTGGGAACGCGTAACGTTGAACATATATCTTCAATAATTGGTACCAAATAAGTACATACTTCGAAGATCTGCATACTGCATATCGACCGTAGTTCAGTTTTGATTCCTTACAAATATTAAATATTTGTAGTACTAGGTATTAGGTAGGTACTGATATTGACTTGTTTGGAGAATTTAGCTAAGTCATACATTATCACATCACTAAGCGCATTCTTACTTTTGAAACTTTTTATTTATTTTTAAGTCAGCAGTTCACTCCAATACATAATAATATTAAATTATATTTAACGTCGACGCTGTGTTTTCCGTAGAAATGGGAGTTCTGAATTCACCCCGAGAAAGTCGGGATTATAAAACGTAGATAGGAGGGCGTGAGGATGACGAGAGGTTCACTCGGAGTCTGAGCTCATCAGTTGAGCGGATTGAAGACGATCAGCACGGCGAGAAATAGGACGAGGATGAAGGGAACCAGCATCAGTACTCGCTTCTGAAAAAAAAAATCCGATTCATTAGAATTACAGTGTGAAGTATTACTAATTTAAGACGATATTCTCGGCAAGGCAGGAAAAAACGCGCATATCTTTAAGTCAGATGATCAGATGGCGCGTAATCGAAATTAATTATAACTTATGTCCCACGGCTTTAAGAATCAGGTTGTCAAAAGTCGCCATTTTGTTCTTACGTTCTGGCTATCCTGAAGGTTTTGAATTTGGGCCAACTCCAGTTTGAGGCACTCGTTCTCCTGCATCATTCGTGCATTTCGTTCTTTGAATATTCCAAGCTCTTCGTCCACGTCCAGCAACTGAATAAAAATAACCAAGGATTTATTAAACAAATAAAGCTTGATGACGTTCAGTTGCATATCAAATAGTATTATTTAAAACAAAAACGAAGACTTGAAACTTGCCTGTTTCTCAGGGACAAAACGCTCACGAATGCCATGGCTATTGATAGATTCCTGCACCGCGTGAGGCTTCGAAGAAACGCTACAGAAGATAAGTAAAATGTAATAAATTGGGCAAATCCTAGGTGGAACAGTTTACAATGAAGTAATGGATACATATTCATACCTTCCGTTTAGAACGGACTGCTTGGAGGATTCAGTCCCAGTGACAATTTCACGTGAATTGAGATCATTACTCTTCTCCATATCCGGGATTCTCGTCTCCTTACCAATTAATTCATATGCTGAAAATTGAAAATTATAATTATAGAGTATTCAAAGCACTTGCTGAGCTGCTGAGCAATCCATATCGAGTTGCCGAAAAATTGGATGCCTGATGACTATGACTTACAAATGGTGGCAGGTTTCGGTGCTGTTGCTTGATCGACTATGTCTTTGGCTAGATGCGCCTTGGCGTTGCCCTGAGGCGAATCTAAACTTGGATTCTGTTCAAGGCTACTCGGATTTGTAATCTCAACTCCTGCATTTCGAGATTTAGGACTCTTCGTATCGGCCTCATTGTCCTGTAATAAATTCAGTGTTTGGAACATTTAATTTTAATTTTTGATAAACAGTTCAAAATTCACTGTTAAGGCTTATTCGTACTGACCTGTAGTAGGGTGCTATTAAGGACAGAATCTTGCTTCCTAGAAGCTTCCAACGTCTCGAGCTGTTCTTGAAGTTCCAGAATCGTTGCATCCCGTTTCTCTTGGGCTGCAACCAGGTCCACATTCTCACGCTGAAGGGCTCGAATCAGATTAATTTTGTGATCAAACTCCGCCTCCTGACTCAACAACTTTTGCTCCAGGATAACGATTGAGTGTCGGGCATCGTCCAGAAGTTCTGTCATAACCAAATCTTCAGTTATTATACTTTCAAAACACGTACAAGTTCAAGGCTGATGAAATGAAGACGATTCAAAACAGAGATTGGTAAATACATTTTTAACAAGGTTGACACAAACACGGTTACATATCTTACCAAACATTAGAAGGTACAGGTAAACAAAGCTTAGTCATAAATATACGACCATTGTACGGTACGCAAGAAAAAGTCAATGATTAGAACAAAACCGACTATTTAAATAAACTAAAAGCAGTGCGAGTTAGTGAAGCGAAACGCTAGTAATAATTTCTAGAAGTAGGGATTCTGGACTAGAAACGGGTGTGACCTCTTAGAACGATGACCTTTGTGAGAACAAATGAGAGAAACCAAGGCCCATATTTCCCATGCCCATGCACTACGAGGAATCAATCCAAAAATGAACCAAAAAAACCAAAATTACAAGTATCAGACAAAATCAAAAACTCAAAATATTCAGCAGTACTATTGTTAGTACGCATCAATTCTACAAAATATCTCTGCCCAATCCTGAATCGGAATGAATGAGGGCGTTGAAACTGTAGCGCTTACTCTGAAGAAAAGCCTCGTTTTGGCTGACGACTTTCACAGCGACATGTTTCTGATTCTCGTCGCACTGGAAATGAAGTCAAATTATTCGGTTAAAATAACACATTAAATAATCATTGGAAGCACTGTGTGGACTACTGTATGTATTATTTTCTGACCTCGTCCGGACTAATGAGCGTCTGATGACTGGGCTCAGGCTGAATGATAGTTCCATAGTCTTCTCCGTGATCGGAGGGTGACTTGGGTTCTTGGAAGGCGGTGGTGTTTTTAATTTGTCGAAGCTCCATCTCCATTTTGTTCACGACCGTCTTCAGATTCCCTTCCGAGTAGGGATTACTGTTGACAGTGACGTGAACCAAGGCGAACATTTCTGTGAGTAGAAAAATCAAGCATTTTAGCCATTACACCACCTTAGCACCTTGATTGTTACTAAAATGCATTTGCCGCTTACCTTGAATGTGTACAAGACGAGCACAGATATTGGACTTATCAGCTTCGACCTGCTTCAACTTCTTCCGCAACTCAGAAAGTTCTTCGTTGATCTCGTCTGCAAAAGTTTATGCGTAAATGATAATTAGTATACGAACGCTAATTTCAAAATTATTAAAACGGGCTGTTTTTAGAATAGACAGAGTTGACTACTTACAATTATCACCCTTGTCCACCCGTGTAACATCCAAATTCAGACCTTCCTTCTCATTCTCTCCACCGGCATCCTCTTCATTGTGGTTGTGAATACTTACCACGCTCTAAAAAATAAATAAATAACTTTAGGTTTTCTGTTCGCACTCTATTCCTATCCTTGTTGTTGTCAACGCTTTGCCCGCTAATGCATTAGTGTAAAATATACATAATGGCTTAGCCGCGCGAATTCTCTGAAAACAGTGTCTAGTTCTAGTTTAATTTAAATAGGTTGATCATTTATCATTTGAGCTTTTAACCAATATAAATTAGATTTAAAATGAGTAAGAAAATGAATTCCACAAATCCGAAATACGACTTGCTGGTAGTTCTACAAAGCACGATAATATTGGGCAGGTACAATAGCAGCTCTCATCAACTGAACTTTGAATTTTAATTGATCCTGAAAACTTTGCGAAACCCCAACCCTGAGCCTGTATTATATTTTTCTGGGATAAAAAGTCTGAGCTTTCACCCTAGCAGAGATTTAAATTTTTTTTACAACTTCAAATGAGTAATTACAAACCTGAAAAGGCTGTGTGAAAGAAGTGTTTTGTTGTACTTTAGCCAGGAGCTCAGTGATCATTTCATCTTTATCCTTGAGGGCGTCTTGGTCATCCTTCCATTTCAGGTTGAGGGCCTCCACGTCTTCCTTGTGAGCCAGACTCATTGTCTCCATTGCATCTTGCATACTCGCCAAGTTCTTTTCGACGACTTCATGCTTTGCAGCCAGCTTGTCCAGCTCCTCCTTTGCTTTCTCGGCAGTCTCACGCAGAAACTGTCGCTCGTCTTCTCCATTTCTCAAAGTTCTGGTAATCAGAACAAGAAAAAACTTTTCATAGCGAAGCAAGTATTGACATATTTGGTTGATGCATGCTAATTTTCAAGAAAACAAAGAATAAAGATTACAAAAAACATAATAGAGAATGAGAATACCGTTCGAGCTCTTGCTGTTTCTTTAAAGCCTCAGCCTTCTCGGCCAACGACTTTCTGAGTGCCTCCTTGGCAGCTTCCTGATAGTTTTCCTTGTCACTCAAAAGTTCCACTACTTCAACTCGCAACTTGTCTTCCGTCATTGACTGTGCCAAGCAAGAAATACACGTGTAAGTAAAGTTAATCTTAAGGATAAACACTGCAAATTCAAGCTATTTAGTGTATTGATAAGGATCAGTGCGCTTGTCCCTTAAGATATTTTTGCCCGTAAGTAAAATCCAAATGCTTTGGATTCAATAATGAATGACTCATGGGTATTTTTATGATGAAAATGAAGAATTCACACAAATTAGGCATAAATTATTAGGATACCTTGTGACACGCTTGTAGCTGACGTTCCAGGATATCCACTCGTGTGAGCAGTCGATCTTCTTCAATGAGCGCCTTCCAGCCAGCTTCCAGGGCTTCGTTAGTCTGACTCAAAATAGCGCTCATCTCGTTGATTTTGCTTTCCAGTTTTTCTTCCCGTTCCGCCGCTTCCTGTAAGTCCGAGAATTTAAGTATAGGGCCAATTTCCATTCATTTCATCAATTATATAACTACCAAAAAGTCTTGAAAATTGACGACACGAATTATGAATTATATTTGACAAAATGAACCCCTGCACCCTACACTTACTCGAATGAACTGATTGAGAGCATATATATCTTGCAAAGTAGTGGGAGGTTTGTCGGATAAAGCAGGTCCTTTGGCTTCCTTCCCGTCCGGTGTGAACAGCTGCAGGGTGGCCACGATACAGCCATGTGTGACTGCAAAAAAAGGATACGAACTTTTCTTAGGATTTAATTTGAATTAAATAACAAGCGACACCTTTGAACAATCTAGTCAAGGCTGTATTAAAAACTACACAGCGACAGCAAACCAGCTATTTCAACCAGATTTTTACAACCGAATAACTCTGAAGAACTCCGGAAGAAAGGCATTTTGCAGTTGGGCGCATTTGGTTGCACACATAAATTAGTAATTATCTCAGTCATCTCGTTGCCTGTCGACTGTAATCCTGCATCGTGCAGCTAGTCTATTTAATCAAGTAGGAGCCGCGCATACGCTCGCTGGTCGCGACAGGTTAAACGCAAGCGTACCGGGCTCCTTACTCCGATATTCAGTTGGCGGGGCTGGAGGCGGAGGCCGGACAGCGCGCCGCTTCCCGCTCTGTGGATCCGGACATTTCTCAGGAGTCGACGTCGATTGACGAAGATTGGTCGTCGTCGGCGGCGATTCTTCAGGGTGGGTATACAGATCCCGTGAAAGCAAAGGTGTGGGACGCCGAGGGCGAAAATATCGTGGAACCAGGGAGTCCTCGACCATCCACGGACGCAAATATTGCGCCGTTGGCGACAACTGACGTCGCGGTGGATGATAGTAAAACCGCGAACGGGACTGTTGGTCATCAGGCCGTGGAGTCACCGGCCATGTTGTCCGATAACGGAAAGACATTATTTCTCAGCTGATCAAACGAGGAACCAATTGATGTCAACTTTCGGGCTCCTGTGCTAACATGGTGCTAACTCTCGACTTAGAAAAACATCGCCAAAAGCCTGACACCCCTTCTGACTGGGCAGCTAGTAGCTAGGATGTAGGATTACCGGCTTCTGACTTTAGAATAAGAAATCGAAAGGATTGAGAATTGCCGCCGTGGCTTTTGATAGGCTGCTGCAGAGGTTTCTCCAAACACGAACGACACGACACACACGACGACAAGAAAGAAGGCCTCAAATGATGGTGGATCTGTAATCTGTTGCTGCGCAGCAGCAGCGGCAGCCTAGTCTCTGTAATCGGCCGTCACCCACCAAAAGACCGTGCACACCGCACAGTAGTGGTGTGTAGTGTGTGACTGGAGGTGAGAAATGCAGGGAATTGTGTGGCGTGTCCGTCTACATAGTAGTGCGGCGCGGCGGTGGTGGTGGGAGCAGAAGAGCGAAGACAACGCTCAGATTTTCGACGAGTAACAGCAGCAGTAGCAGAGCAGTGCACTATTATGGTAATTTATGGTGGGAGTTTGCTTCGCACTCTGCGCACGAGTCACCTCTACACTCACTCGTGAGGATAAGCGACCATTTCTCCAGGTAAAATATTCGCTCCCGCTCCCAGACAATTTAAATCTCTCGGGCAGTCGGGCATCCTAACCTTTCCCGTTTAAAAAAAAGCTCCTACCTAGCACCTGTCTTCTGTCATCTGTGTCTAGTCTCTCATGTTTTCGGTTTGCTTTAACTGCAGTCGCAGTTTTCAACTTGTGATTTTTGGACTGCGCTAATATGGTGTATGGCCTGGCGTACGTAATTGTCAAAGTCACAATGTCAGTTGCTGAAATCCACCCGAAGCAAAAGCAAGACAGAAGCCCATCAAACTGCTATGCTGCTCCTCTGCCTCAAGTACAGAAAAGAAAAATCCCGTCAGAAACCTCAGCTTGGCCAGATTAACTACATTTATAATTTGGAATTTACTTATTGCCAATTGCTTGAAACTCTTAAGTAGCCAATTTTAAACCTATTTAATCCTTAGAGTACATAAAATATAGCGTATATCTATGTATATATCGAGTGGAGGATCCCATGCAAAATTACATTGCAAATTGTGAAAAGCAAACAGGAAAAGTATCAGACCGTGTGTGTTACGAGGTAGAAGTAGGATGCATATTTTGTCGACAAAGTCACGAAACTTTTCTGTGTTGCCAAGAGAAAATCTAATCAAAGTCGTGAAATTTAATGATTCTCCAGTTATATTCTTTAATTTATGCTGTTGTCAATGCAAAATCATTAGGGGAGTATGGAAAATAATGTGCTTCAACGTCATAAATTGTAGTAATTACTCGTATTCCCCTGCCAGCGAGGCTAAAATGCGGAAAATGTGAACAAAGTACGCATTACCCATCCTACATCATAACATGGTCTGGCATTTTTCTTGTTGATTTCTTGGGGTTCTCCACTCTACTAGATACACCCCGAAAGGCTAGATATTTTTTGTGTAGTACTCTAAGATTTAAACAAACCTAATATTCATGGACTTAAGAGGCACTACTGTACTGTCATTGCCGGTGGTAGGTGTTACGTGTTACGTAGGTATGCGAGAAGGGCCTCAAATTATGATTTCTCATGCTTGTATTTGTTTTGTGCTTGTTAATTAATCGACCTCTTTGAATTATGGCAAGCGTACAATACATGCTAAGGACTTTTTATAGAAGTCAATTACGACTTCTTTTCAGTTCGGCCTGTCTGTACGTGGTAGAATGCTTGCCTTAACTCAAACTTTGACTTACAGGTAGGAGGCGTAGGACAATTGTCAATATTGAGCAGTGAGTACCTTTCTTAGTGAGCTCCATGACATCGACACCGAACTGGAGAACATCTCCAGACGTGATTTGAGTTGGAGGAGACTCTTCGGAACTTTTACTCAGTCTCACATTATTTACGAACGTGCCGTTGCTACTCTTCGTGTCCTGCAGGTAGAACTGAACAAGACACACAATTAATTAATAATAATAACCCAGAGTTAAATTCTACTACAAGTTCAAGTGGCTCACCTTCCCTGCCTCGTACCACATAAGGGCATGATTACGAGACAAGACTTTGCAGTCGAAAATCGCGTTGCTAGCACCGGGTCGAGATCTGGCCACAGAACGACCGATCTTCAGAGGCTGGTCTAAACTAACGCTTCGTTCCTGCAATTCACGAATTCAAGATTCAACAAATTACGTCTTGAATAACACACGTATTGAACGTTTAAGCGATCACGAAATCAGAGCGGCGCGGCGGGAGCGCGGCGGGGTCAAACAAGTTTAACCGTACACCATTTACCGTAGGCTTAATAGTCTCACTAAAAATTACTTATCGATTGACTCACCTGGAAGGGATGGGAGTTGACCCTTGGGGCAAGGACGGCTCTAGCAGACATCCTGTGTCCTGCTCAAGCCCCTGGTCCCCCACCAGAAACACCCTTTGACCTCAGCGTATCATTCGCGTAAAGTACCGACCCGGGCTTGAAGGAGGTCAAACTAAAAATCTATTCAAACTATCTCTCATCCTAGGCTAAAATCAGATCAGCTTAGAAAAGTGCCTCGTCCTCTGTCTGACCTCAGGAGGGGCAGACGGGTCACTTTAGAAACTTCCTTAGGTCTATGTACACAGTTCAACCCCTCCCGCCACCAGAATCGAACTCAAACGCTGAACGCCCTACCTTTTACCTGCAACCTCGTAGATCTAACTCCTTGCTACATAAAACCATATAATGCCGTACTCAGGCAATGCTGCCGTAGAAAGTATGTATCTAGTCTAGATAGTCACTCCCAACAATTTTTACCCAGTCTCAAAATCCCGATTGAGCTAGCAGAGAGAAATTCTTAAGGCTGTACTACCTGTTTTTTTTAAGCCGACTTCATGTATCTCTCGGAAGGAAGTCCAACCTAAACTCGACCCTTTAAGGGCATATTTACTTGCCCCCGCCCCGTTCACACTAGTCGAAATCGTCATGGAAAGTTTCAATTGCGTTTCATCACTAAAATACCGCCACTTACCAGAACCGAGATCTGTCCACTGTCCACTACCAACATCCGAATTCAACAACGTCTCTTTAAACAAAACAACTCAATGCCAAGGTCGTAATTTTAGGAAACATAACAATATACGTCTCAAGTCTCAAGCCCATTTTCGATTCGGAAACTAAGGATCAGCGCTGGTGCACTATCAAGTTGAAGAGCTGGTTTGAGCTGAAAAGCTTGAGGACGGTCAAACAGCCTTAAGACTACACTTCAAATTTCAAATCCGTCCACATCCTATCTATCGTGATTCGTGATCGTGACGAATAAGCATAATGCTATTTTTAATGAAGAAATGTTTTGAATAATGCACATTGTACACTTTGTATTGATTGTGTTCGCCTTTCTAACGCAAAAACAAAAGAAGAAAAGAGGTAACAAGTTGCTGGAGATGAGTTCTTGTTCAAAACATTCAGGGTGCAAGGTATTTTCCATTTCGAAAAGCCGTCCAGTATTGCCGACGAAATAAGCTCGTCAAGTACACCCAAGCAGCACTGGCATAAGCATGAACTAATCAGACTTTAAACAGACTTTAAATAAAATTTTGTTTTGACCTGTACATCCACATCCACATATTTTGTCTCAAAACATAAAGCAGACGTCAAAGTCTGCGATTCATCCCCATAAATAATATTTATCATACGAGCACGGTAAAATAAATTAAGGTGGTTCGGAGCATGACAATGTTAGCTTATGGCAGAACGCGTCACCGAAACGAAACCAAATGACCCGTGTGATATGTCCATGAAAAGCCAATGACATGTACAACAACTTCGACTGGTCGAGATAATTTAAGGATACAATTTACTTGCCAAACATTAGCAGTAAAGATAATCAAATTATTTAGATATTAATCCGATGTTGTTTTACCTGGATCTGTAATTATCTCAGGATTCTCAACGGATCAAATCAATTCTATAGGTGTTGACCTTCATAGAAATATTTTTTTAATCACGGTACGTTAAGTCTAACCAGAATGAGAGCGGAAGTTCGGTAATTGTGATTTATGTCAATTTTC
>VNWX01001029.1:0-16970 GCA_009869905.1 Ceratophysella communis
TCTCGCTTGAACCAAATTTTAAGCATTTTTGAACTCGTTTCTTGATCTTGAACATTTTTAAATAAGGATTAATATTTACACTAGGCTTTAATTATTTTTTTTAAATAGTATGAAACACGAGTAGAGATAGTGATAACGTGAAGAAGGCATGGGGAAGGCTGAGGAGAGTGGCCACGGGACGGAAGTTGAGTGTGGGGATGACGCTGCTGGAAAGAGTAGATCTCACGGCGGTGGACGGACTAAAGATGGTTTCTTCTTTCCAGGGAAAGATGTGTAGGAGGCGCTAGACGGACAATGATTTCTCTGCTTTCTCCAACCCAGTTTCTAGCATTCATTCATAAGCAACAGAAGGGCCTCAGTGCCAGAGACAAGCTGCAAATATAAGCATTAAAACACGGTTATTATATTGAATGTTTTATTACTTATTTTAGACTATAAGGTTTACAATATTTTCATTGAATAATTAAATAAATACTCTCAAAAATTAGAGTAGTTTTGCACCAAAATTTTACCGTGGAAAAAATCAACCTCTTCAAAAACGAGTTTCAGGTATCGTATTGGGCCACGAAAGCATTGTTGCCCTTCACACTTCACGAATATTATTCTTTTTTCACATAAGATGCTCAGAGCAACCCTATAGTTGCACGCAAATTATTAGATACTTTTTTAAATTAATTTTTGTGCAATCAATGATAAACAAGCTTTATTCGGTAAGAACATTTTGCATGCTGGAGCATATGTTATTGTAAAAAAATTGAGATTTATAGACATTGTACTATTGAGTCACTGACAATGAGTCATTAAGTCTCTTTACCTGAAACCAAGTCGCATCGCCTTACAAAATATGTCTTCTTTCAGCTGTCTATCATATGCACTTTTGAATGAAATACGCTCAGTCAGATGCGTGGTCACGCACATATTTATGCATGAAGATTAGCGGCGCGGTGTACTTCCCTGTAGAGCACAATATTTGCTCGTCTTTATTGAATAAAAAGATGAAAGAGATGCTCATATCGAGCGAAGTTTCTCCAGTTTCATTCATGCTGCTCGACCATTTGTTGTGGTTTCTCTTTGGTTCATTCACTAAAGATAAGCTCAGGATAGACTTACGCATCGCGACAAGCTCATCCTCGACGTAGTACTACTGAAAAATATTCCTGGAAAGCAAAGATTAAAAAAGGCATGCTCCGCCCTATGACATTGACATTATGATCTGATATGCGATACATGCCACGCATGTTTATGCGTAAGACAGCATTAGCCTAGCCTCGGATGGCCTTGCTCTTAATACCATTTCTGCTTAACGTAGAACTTTTTGGCTCTTAGCAAGGATCGAGGTTGTGATAATTACTTAAAAGATTAAGTTACGCTGTTCTTGCTAAAATGTCAGGGACTTTAAGCACGTAGTCTCCGGCTGAGTGATGACGGCTTGGATGACCATTGTCAAAGGCCGCCGAGATGCTCGAGGACGGAAACAGAGGAATGGCTGCGTCGTTCAGTCCCCAGAAGTCTAGTTGAGCATGTGGGCACACTGACCTCGGATCCACGACGAGTGAGTCAGGAGGAACCTTGAGCTGAAAGCAGAAACTAAAATTAGACATGGCTCATTGTTTGAACCCGGAGAGTCCCAGTAGACTGAGCATAAAAATATTTTGGGCGTTGGACTTTCTCCTGTTCGGATCTGCTGATGTTGATTGGTGCTTGGACGAGGATTGGTTGGCAGGCAGAACTATTGATTCCTTATATCGTCTCTGATATTAAAATGACGGCAAGCGCTGAAGCAGAAGTGGGTCAAGGTGCAGAACGACGTAACACGGTGAGCGTGAATAAATTATTGCCTGCATGTTAGCTCCAGTACATGCATGAAGCAGGTACGGCAGAGAGAGAGAGAGTGGGGAAAGCCCGAAAACAAAGGACACACACCTGTGAGGTTTTTACTACTGGCATATAAGCAACTTTCTGAGCTGTCTGTAGTCTGCTGTCGTGTGTCAACTGGCGTAACGCGTAAACTCTGCAATAACCCGTTCAACAGATTTAACTACCCATCTCTAATTGTTATGGAAGTCCTCTTCTCTGTGAGGGGTTGACAGTCCTGCAGCAAATTATGCTAATTGTACAGTTGCACTTTGCGTCACGGCGACTCTCACACTCAGTTCCGACTCGCCCTATAGGACTATTCCTAACAGACAAACGAGAAATGAATTATAGTTACTTCAATAAATAGATCATGGACGTCTGGGACTTTTGAAGCACACTTTAACAGTTCAACATTAAATGACAAAAAGTCATAGCTAGAATCAAATGATCTTGACTCGTTACATTTAAATCTCATACACAATTTAAGCAAACACATAATTAAATCAGTATCCGTGCTAGAAAAAGCTATCGCGAATAGATTTTCTGTTTTACTGTAATTTAAAAATACAAGTGCCATTAGATAGGTAGGCTTACCGGGAAAATTAATTAATAGTGAAATATAAATACCGATCTTAGTTTCAGAATTTTTTCAATTTAATGATCACGTAAAATTATGGATTCTTTGAATTGGTAGAGTTGTAGGCAAGCTGTAGATATGGTGGTTTTTTATTATTGATTGTGTCTACGTGATGTAACCAAAAGAGACAGGAAGCTCCATGCTCTACTCTGGATATTACGTGAAGTCCTGCATTGCCAAGGGAGACCTGGTGACAGTACTTATGTCATAAGAACCCTAATTTTGACTCCATGGCTTCTTGCTGCGAGACCAGAGCTCTGGTCTGTCTGCAGGTGGTAATAGTGGTTCTAGCTTTGACTCCTGGTCGTGAGATAAGCGATGTATGGTTTCGAAAACAGTATTGAATCCTTATTACCCGACTTGACAAAGAAGAAGGAAATCCAGTTAGACGAAGAGGAGTCGATAGAAACCTTAGAGAGAGAAGTGGCAGTGTCATTATGCGACAGTAAAAATGAGCCAGGGCTTCAGCACAGTCCGTCTCAGTCAGCTCAATTGAGCCGAATTCCGGCTGCGAGGCCATACATGATTTCCAACGACTTTCTCTTGGATGAGCTCTGCTCTCATTATGAAAAACAAACCGCAGAAAATGCTGTTCCTGTGGTTTGCTCCCACTCCTCGGGATTCTGAGTTCGCAAAAAAGAGTCCCTCTCGAGTGGTCAGGCGAGGGAGAGAGTGAGCTAAGCAAATGCTGTCCGTTGGCGGAGAGTTTGGGCTCAGGTGAAACGGATGCAAATCTGACTGAGAGAAAGAAAGTTTTTTCTGTCGACAGACTTGGATCGACGAGATGGATCAGGGAAATACGTCAATCCTCTGCTATTTGAGTCTGTCAGAAATAAAGTACAACAAAAGAGCTTGTGCCCCGAAACTTACAGTTTATTTTCTACTCGAGACTCTCACTTTTTGCTGGAAGATTATCTCGGAAATTATAAGTCCTGTTCCGCATGAAGAAGTATCGCTGGAGAGCGAGAGTCGGAGAAAGTTTGGAGTGAGCAAATACGGAATGTAGCGAAGGGTAATCAGCTAAGAAAGGAGACAGAATATTGATTTGGCAGGAGGGGAGCCTGAAAGGGTCGGGCTTAAGAAATCTAATCAGAGCACGGAAGATGGAGGCGTTTCCGTAGCTTAATTTGACTCCAAACGATGAACAGGTTTTTGTATGAAATCCACAGGATTTCTCGCTTATTTTTAGACAGCTATGAGATACAATAGAACAGGTAAATAGTACACACTACAACTTCCCAGGAATCGCTGGAGTTGGCGTGAAGAGACGTGATTGAGCTCGGTGATGAGGTTGGCAGGAGATGTCTTTGATGTGCATGTTGTGCCAGAATAGCCGCTGTCACACGCACAAGAGTTTAATCATATCTTGAGCAGTGGCCAGCAGCTTTTATGGACAACGAGAGAGACGGACTCCGGTCTTGGGCTTGTGTAAATATGCAGAAATCCTGAGCAGAGACGATCAGACCACAGACTACAAAGTAGAAATTAATTTGCTTCCCTGACTCGAGGGACCTGGCTGAGCTGCACTTCTGAATTGCTTTTTAAATTGTCTTCCGGAGCCCAGGAGGTGTCTGATTGTTGTCCCGACTTAATTCAGTACTGACGGCGTGCCTGAGATCAAGGCTAGTATTTATACCCTGTCGGGGAAGTTTTAATTGGATTTATTGTCTGCTCCTACCTCGTTTGACCGGGAAAAGAATCCTTAGGAGAGTCGGACCGGACTCGAGAAGCGATCACGCAATCAAAGTCGAGTATGGGGATTCTTGGCTTGACTGACGGACCCCGTGGACATACCATTTCATATGATTAAGGCCATCCGGCCCAAAAGCCTCTCTTTTTTAAAAAGGGAAACGCGGAGCGAAATAAGATAAAGAGTTGTCATGTGCTAAGAGGATGAGTGCTCGGAGTGGACAGAAGGGTTTCTCGGTAGCCACTCCACCTTTCCAGGAAGCGGAATTGAAACCTAAGCCATATTCATTCCCCCTGAGCCTTCCCCTTGTCCATCAAATGTCAACAGCTCGGCTCTTCGGGTCTCTCCAGCAGCTTAGCCTCAAGTGTGACATGACATCTAGTCTCGCACGGGCTTCTTCAACCCGCTCACAACATCCCATCCCCGTCCAAATCGACGAGAATCAAAGGAAATCATTCAACTCCAATTGGGCGCGTGTCCGTCTCCGCGGTGACTTTGGCTCGAGCGAGACATCCGCTCGTCACCTTGCCATCAATAATGCCTAGAATAAAATAGATAGGGCAACTCGTTGTGGGCTCTGTAATACTTTTGCGTTCCGTTCTTGCGAGAAGTGCGTGAGCGGACTGGAGTGAGCCTTGCTCCTGAATCTCCAGAACACCTTTGCCATTCACAGTTCGGAGATCATGTGCGTAGACGTGCGTCGGAGACGCGGAAGCTGTTTCGTTTCTTCAGCCGAATTTCTCTCGCACTGTCCGGAGCCTTACGGACGTCTGACGCTGGGACCCTTTCGCTATGCCATATGAAAATCGATAGGCCACGTGTCAGCGAGGACGCTTTCATTCACAAAATTGTACCTCCTTTTAGATCTCAGCATTAATTTGATTCAGTCTCCGTTATACAATTGTGCGTGCGTACAAAAATACCCCCTCCACCCCAAATTTGTATGTATCTCGCAAAATCTTTCATTTTGGTTTTATACATCTAATAATCGAATACACTAAATAAGACGTTTTACAAGCCCTTGCATTGGGGTGAGCTATTTTTAAATTTTCATGCCTTTTAATAAAATATCTACGAGAGCTAAGCTTTACATCAGAATTAACAACTAGACATGAGTACGTGTAGTACAGATTTTAGTAGTTCCTTCCGTTCATGCTTACATTGGTAAAATTATGCTGGAAAAGCATAGCTTAGGTATTGAGGAAGGAATTCTGAGGCATGGACTGGCGTTGTTGGAGTGGAAGTGAGGGAGGCTGTGCCTGTGGAGAAAGTGCGTGTGTGGCTGGTGAAAGTCCCGGAGAGACTCTCTCGAGGAAAAGGTCAGGCGGTGTCTGAGGCGGAGTGCTCCAGCTCTCGCTCAGTGTGTAATTGGGTCAGGCACGAAGTGGCGCACGCACTTCTCGCAAGGTCTCCTCAGTGCGAGCTCAGCTGCTCTTGGGAACAGAGGGGCCTCCACGTGGCGGGCAGGTCGATGAACCACGGAGTCTCTCCGCTCCCTCCCTCCCGCTCCTGTATCTCTGGCGTCATAACCCAGCTCCGATGACGCTATTTCCCCGACTACGTCACTGCCCAAATACCAGGCCCACCCAAGAGCTTTGCCTTGGAACGTCGGAACCGCTCTGCCATCCCCGAAGTAGGTCAATCTCCGATTATTCCCAAGGACAGCAGAGCTCCGCTCCCGTCAACTACCTCTGCCTCCAATCACCCGCTCACCTCTCCCCAGCTCCTCATCTGCCTACCCAAAAGTCAAGAGTCAATTCATTAGTCCCATTAGTCCGCTTTCTCTGCCAGACCGGACTTCGACTCCAGCGGGATCACGAGCTCAGCGACAATTGAGTTCTGCTCAAGCCACGGCCTCATGCATGAGTGCAGGGTGAGCGGTCTCAGTGCGGACTGGCAGCGAGAACTCGGATCCAATTTCGCACGTGGTTTGGAGGAATCTATTATTAGGAATCCGGCTCTATTTTTAGGAGATGGGGCTCATTGGCAAGGTGGCAAGAATTAGGAGTCCGTTGCGTCATTGCTTGAAATGGGGACGGCCAAGAGGCGCGTGGCTTGGAGCAACGCTACGCTCTTACTTCCATACGCACTTTAGTCAGGGGACTTGAACTGGGAGAGACAGAGCTTACTGACAGGAGTGTCCGGTCCCGCATCTCTGTGACCCGGGTGCGTCCGTCCGCACTCTCCTCCAATTAGGTCTGAGGTCAATTCGCTTAGCCAGCACCCGGCACAAACACGCACTCTTCCCCACTCATCCATGAAATCTCTCATCCGACATCAAAGACCAAACACTCACTCTCAATTACCAGGCAGCCCAGCTTTCTGGAACGGAGTATTTCCAGGCGGAACACCACGCCTTGGAAAACCCCTACCTATTTTGCCTACACAGAGCCAGCCAGAGAGTCAAAGCTTCCATAATCAGCATCAGCTATGACAGTTCAGAGCTCACGATGTAAATGATACGAGATCTCTATCATCTAAATACACTCTCAACTGGATGTAGATCAAATACCTACTTTCGATCCCAAATGGCTATATCATCCACAGAGAATTTTCCTTCAAGATTAGGCGACCCTTACGGCAAAAGATGACAAAGGCCTGGCAGACTAGAAAAAACGACGCTACGAAGTTTTTTTTTTTTTTTACTCCGCTCAGCTTGTTTTTTAAGAGAAATTCTGGCTAAATGACGCAAAACCAAAAGAATTGGGAAAATTGAGTTGTTTTTTACTCACCCTTAGAATTACATGCAATCAGTTGAATTCAATCAACAAGAATAAGCTTGAAAAGTTCGCGTATCGCGAATCGCTCATAATCCGATTTCAATTTATGAACTCAATTTTTGAAAACTAGGACGTTTTTATTACGAAATTGCAATCGAAGGGTTCACACTGTAGGCTTAAACCTACATTGCGAAGCGCCCTGGTCGACATGAAACCGAGTCCAAGCTTTGAGACATAATTTACCAATTGTTTTATGTAGTAGCAGGAAGCAAAATAGTTAGGGAAACAAGTATTGATTAATTCTTTGATTGTTAAATCATCTTCTCGCAAAATGTCAATTCTAGACATTTATAATTCGAAAACTATTCTACAGTATTCTTTCAAATAATAACCCTGAGTTACAAGTTTTAAAGATCAAAATTGCGCGTGTACTTCCTTAGTAGAATATTCAAACAGAATTGTATTTATGCATGGACTAAAAGTATGAACAATATGGAAGGTACCTTTAATTTCCAGTTACTGACGAATATGTGGTGTATTATTCTGAAAACTGTCTCGGTCGGTACTCGAGACGTGCAAGATATAATAAGGTCTCTAATATATATGTCTAAGGTTCTCACCCCATAAAACATAGCTAGGTACTTTATAAAAATTATGAAGCTTGAGCAAACTTTTGTCTTAATGTGATGCGACTTCGGCTAAACTGGTTCGGACAACCAGTATTAGATGCATACAGACTGAAGAGAAAGCTATTAATTAAATGCCAGTTTTAAATTTACTGCTTTGCTTGGGAATTCGGTCCTACCGGATGTCCGTCTGTTTGTGCGCATTTAGTTGGGGTAGGAATAAAATTGGTACGGAAAGTTGGTCCTACGCGTGTCATATGCAAATCAATCTAACGTATCTAATCAGTCATTTATTACCCACAAATTTTGACCCCCTAACCACCAGTCATATTAAAGATGAAAAAAATTGAAGATTTCGTATAAGCTAAGATAAAAGTGCCTGTCAACATTTTCATGCGCCATCGGCGCAAACTTTGTATGAAACCTAAGCTGTCGCCAAACTCTATTAAAAGAATAGAACTACCATCAGTTTTAACTCCGAAATCCATGGAAATATTTGTATGGAAGCACCATTTAACTTTTTTAATTACTTAAACAGCACTCTTTTGACCCAAAAGTCTAAAATATCAAATTTTCACGCTCAGCTTTGACGCCCCTCATCTGTTTACGTTTGATATGAGCTCAACTGTCACTCCAAGCTTTTTGGAAGTTTTTGTATGAAGTCGTTCTTCAAATTAATTATTCACTCTATTATTGGTTAAATAGCAATTTTTTGCAGAAATTTAGCCAAAAGAAACTAGATTTTCTAGCGCCTTTGGCGCGACCGCCGTTAGGTTTCACTACTCTGGCCAGGCCAGGCCCCTGGCCCGGATCCGCCTGTACCTGCACTCATCTTCAGTCATGAGAACATCTTGCGGACCTGACGTCACTGCTGCCCTTCTTGATGAGCTCAATTCAACAAGCCAACAGCATCCTTGAACTTACCAAATACAATTATTTCTTCAGCTTAATTTTTGTAATAAGATCAGAAGATCACTCATGTCCTCTCACTCCACTCGACCCATCTTTAAAATGCACATGGGCTCAAAGCGTGCTTCTCCAATTAGGTACTCAGCCCCTGCACTGTCTAGGAAATTAAATGGGATTGCCAGACTCTGACTGCATTGTAGCGACACGAATTGGTAGCAATAGAGAGTTTAGGCAGTTTAATCTGTACTCAGTTCTACAGGCGTTTCTTATCTAACTATTGGCGTGTCAGCCAGATTGGGGTATCTAAATTAAGCCGGATTTTCGAGAATCATACAGTTATACTACATATACTTTGTAGTAAAAGCCGATGTCAAAAAGATAAGTTTTGAGTGATAGATTGACATTTACATGCTTAGTACAGCAGAATGCGCTAGCAGAACAGTTTAAAGTTAAAATCATAAATTAGTACGTATGCCAGGCTACCTATATTTTTCAGTCATGGCTATTTCCTTGAACTTCACAGACAAACACGTAAGTTTTGCTAAAGGAATGAAGTGAACTGATTGATCCAGAGTTTCAATGAAGCTTTAATGCCTTGTATTTTATAAAGATGATACAGGAACGGGATTTAACTTTAAGAAATAATCTTGTTAAACATTGACTGGACAGCTCTTAGTACGAATAGCAAACGAATTTCCATATGACTTTGAACATTTCATATATTCCGAATTCAAGCCTTGATCTCCTGTTTTATCTCGCAGATCTAACAAAATCGTTAGAATGTTATATTACTGTGTATTAACAAGCTTTTTAAACATCAGATATTCTAAAAATTACCTATCGCAAATCAATTACAACACACACTTTAATAGTCACTGATACTATACTTTTGAAACTGCACTTCTAAAAAAAAACCTGATTTAGCTTTTTTCAACTGGAAATAGCTTTCCTGAATTTGGTTTTAAATCAAGTTTAACTGTTCCATCGATATTAGTGAAGTGTCACAGGTGTGGATTTCAGCAGCTAGAACTTCTAATAAGATAGACAGGTACCTATGCAGAGTAAGGAGGAATTGCAATGTATTACTAAACGGTTTATGAAATCCGAGACAAGTCACATGTCATCGATTAATTTCTTCTAGGCCTGGCACTAATTCAGGTCATCCAAGTTTTTGAATCTCAACTTATAGTACGACACTAATTTAAAGTTATTTAAATCCAGTGATCGCAGAAGTTTTTAGGGGAAAATCGAACCTATAATGCAATACTTCAAGCTTTATGCCAGACATTCATGCCCAAATAAATTGCGGAGATCTGGCTACAAAAAGCTTGACTTGATTTCATTAAAATTCCGAGAAAGCCACCACGTGATTAGTTGGATGTAGACGGAACCATCACTCTGAATGTAGAATTGACAGAGAGTCAAAGTTAGACACTCTGAAGCTAGACACTTTCATAAATCGTCGCCCACATAAAATTTTAACGCTGCTTTCTGATGCTAGCTAGTGATGCCAGCCTGCCGCCTTCATTCATTACCAATATCAAATATTCCATGAAATTAGAATGCTTCACTGTTAGTTATTACATTTATGTGTCTGTAATGTAATATTATAACTTTCAGCAGCCTTGGAGGGTTTATTAACACTCGCCTATCGTCGTCATACGCATTACGTCACCAACACTTAAAGTCAGACTTGGTTCTTTTTAAATGTCAAGTGCCGATTGTTTGATAGAAATACATAAGAAATATGCTAAATACGTCATAAACTTGCTGTCTACGGCTGAGCTCCCGAAGTTTGAATCAAACCTTACGTAATGCCATATATAACCAGCTCGAAGGTCAGATGTGAGTCCGTATGAATATTAAACTTGAACGGGATGATGGTACGAAATATTGTGATTCGGACTAAATAATAGACTACAAAGGGAACCTAATTGATTGCATCAAGAAAAATTGTCAATTGAAATATGAAATTACAGTCTTCACTTTCAGCAGAACGCAATTATTAAACGGTACGTATCCTGATTGATACTTGCCTGTCAATACGGAATTTATGAGTGACGTTGAAATAAGCGTTGTTGTACGGAACATGGAATAAATTATCGCTTTCATAAGACATGCAGCAGCAAGACCCGTCCTATGAAACGATCACATTAAAACCTAAAAGTAGAATCGGCACTTCTGAAACAAAAAACACTGTCAAAGTGCTCCTTTTCTAGCACAAAATAATTTTTTTTATTTTAAATACCTGAGTTAAATTCCAAAGTTTTAACTAATAATTGTACTCCAGCCCAGGCATAGAACACTTCATCGAGTTGACAGTCTAACTTTCACAAGCAAACTCAACACTCTCGTTCATACTTTCACCATTTATTACTAAGCCGTAGTTAGTGAACTCCTTCATATTCAAACGAAATTGTGATTCGAATTCGGCGTCAGTATACAAATAGGGTATTCGCCAGATTATAGAGCCTCAGGAATACCCGCGCACATATAAATTGGCGTGGTTCCGAAGTCGGAATTGCCGTGGACAGTGGACAACCAACGAGAAAGTGAGATATTAAATCCCACAGGTAAATTAATCATTTTTATGGATTGCATAGTTGCCTGCAGTAATTTGTAAGTCGGTTACGCGGAGAAGTCTTATACATACTACAGGGTAGTGTCGTCAGACAAAATTTAAAAAAAAACGCAGACGTCAATGTAAATAAAAATAAAATTTCTAATTGAGCTCGGGAGTGGCTTGAAGTACGAACGCAGGCTGAGTTTCTTGATTAGTATTATTAGGCTGGCTCTGGATTTGTTCAAATAGCTCAAGAACTTTACGGGTGCAGAGCCTAACCTAACCTAACCGTTAGGTGTGTAATCATTTGAAGAAAGCAAGTCTCAACTCAACTACCTAGTCCAGAGCACAGGTGCTCATCAGGACAGTATCCAAACTACTTAATAAATAATCTAAATGGTCGTCGTCCCCACGGCCTAACTACGTCAATTTAAAATTAACTTGGATCATTAAACTTTCAAATAAATAAATGTGCCCTTATCATTTGCGTATGAAATAACAGCGGATCGTGAATTGTGATACCTAATCCTTTCATTGTCCTCTTCTCAGGAATGACGGGTAAAACAAGGAACCAATCATTTCAAACTATCATAATTATGAACATCCGAGTCTGACCACAAACATACCTGTTACTTACCATTATCACTGATTCTGCAACTGGTCCACAGGCCTAATCAGGTTTTCAACTCAAATAGAATATATACCTATGCAAGCCCTTGAAAAGAACCACAGATAGTTTCAAAATGATCATAAAACCCAAATTTAGGAATCCTATTGGTGCAAATTTATCAATTTAAATACTTTTCTAAATATTTTTAAAACAGTTTATTACATCCTAGTACCCCAAAACCTGGCTTAGTACTGAAATAGCCAAACTCAATTTCAAATTATACCAGAGACATAAAACTGAAGACTCAGACGATCAACTATAAATGGAATACACGTCTGAATCAAATTTGGAGATCAGTGACTGATTGTGAGACATAACATAACTGCTCAGCTCTAAGACTTTTTTATTCCAAATAACCTCTGCCACGTCTGATTTTTTTTCTTGTGTACTGATTATAACCTTAATAATTCTAATATACCTGGCTACTTATTTATGACTAACTCAATCAGTTAAAATCTGAATCAAATCGTGACGAAGTTTTGAAAAATTTACCGTTTCAACTTCGAAGAGAAGTTTTCAAAATGCCTTACAACTTCGAATAATAAAAACCTAGAAGTACTGACATATTAATAGTCGCTGCTATTGGGTCAACAAGATTTAGATTAGAAGAATTTCAAGCATTAGGAATGGTTTGCAGTTACAGAGCCGTCTTAGTCTTAGCTTTTGCTTTTTAAACTACCGAATTAAATAAATGTATGCTTCATAAAGCTGCTTCCGAGTAGGATTTTATACTTGACATTTCCTTTTTTAAATTCTGTGAAACTGTATGAGAATTAAAATGCGACGGTAGCAGTCTTCCTTGTCTGAAACTGGTCAGAATAGTTCTTACAATTATATGTAACTACACGAGAGAGACAAGATAAAATGATAAATTTGTGGACAACTGCAGCTGCAATGCCGAATATAGGGTTATTAATTCAATTTTAAGCAGTCAAATGTTGAGAGTTTCAATGTTTTGACCGTCAGGGCTGCTAAACTTGAGCTGTAATGCTGTGAAGAGGGTGTAATTAGGGGATGATGAGCGGGGTAAGTGGTGAAAGCACGGGGATGAAATCAAAGAGCTTTGCTTACCCGTGCCAATGAGGTTTGGGCTAAGCCGCGTCCAGCGAGGCAGGAAGTCGCTGAGCAAATGCTCAGCTTCCCGCTCCGTTCACATGCTTCCTATGCTCCCGTCCGTCCCGAAGAAAGCACGCTGGTCTTGAAGACGTCTCCCTCCTTGGAAAACCCGTGAAGATGACTCAATCAGACCGACAGCCACTCGTCGCCAGTCCACTAACTTCATTTGCCAATCCCTCCGTCAGCCCTGCCCAACAATAATCTATTTCAGTGGAACCCAACCCCAAAATACGTAGGTATGCGTATTACATAACACGTCAACTGGATTTACTATTCAAATACTTTTTTTATGCATTTACTACTAAACGGAGTTGCTCAAACAGTACATCAAACCCTTTTCGGTAATACCAGAACATAGTAAAGAATCGGCCTTTGAATTGAAACGGTCACCCTTTCAAGCATATTTCAGTGCTAAGGTATAGTAAAACCAGCATGAAACCCTGCGCCCCTACCCTCGCAAACCCTTGACCATGCCATCGCATCATTCCAGAGATCAATGGTCTACATAAGATTTGCAAAACTGCGTGGGCAGCTGTACAGCAGAAAATTTGAATAACTTGCACAATATTACGGAATATAAAAGCTAGTCAATTACGCAATACCTAACAAATACTCAATAGAATTCACGTTATAGATTGGGATTGGAAATCCTTTGTCAGATCTAATTGCAAGGACTTTGGCCAGCTATTGCCTAACTTAAAGCCAGCCTTGAATTGAATTCTTCTCCCATTGATTCAAAACAAGAAGAGCCCTGTAGCTCTTAAGCAAATCAGCACTATAAAAAAATAATGCGACAGGAAAACTGAGGCTGGATTTAGTTGGTTCGTATTTTATTCCTATTAAAATCTTTTTTCTTTCCGCTTCGAGTATTTGCGAGTGGAATTTGTATTCTTACTAGTTCGAATTTTAAATCATTTGTAAATTTAATTAATTTAATTAAAAAATCAAATTAAATAAACCTAAACTCCTTTAAACCTAAACTCCGTTTTTGGGCTTATAAATTGAAACCGGAAATGAGCAGTTCGACTGCGTGAGTCACCATTTGAAATCACTACGACAAGCGTTTAAGAAGTTAATTTTTTTTTTCAAAATTGGAGAATGCAATGAGAAGGTTATGAGCTAGAAATAAGACAACATAAAAAAAAGCTAGAAATTGAAATGCAGGCAAGCAAAGAAGCTTTATACTCGAGAGTGAAAGTATGCTCACCTGTTTTCACTTCGTGTTATGCACGAAGCCGTTGTTGTCTTATCCAATCAGACTGAGCGCACAGAAGAAAGTTGAAGTTTGCTCGCTTAACGGAAATGGTCAATGATTGAATGAAATTCGGAGTAGTTACATATGCAAAAATGTGATCACAAAACAGGCTATCAAGAAGAAGCGAAGGGAATCGAGAGATAACTAGAGGTCAGTTTTGATTTCTGAGAGATGCTTATAAGAGAGAAGAGCGAGAAGTGAGATTTGGAGAAAGTGCGTGTGCTTGGGTAAGGCTTGAGCTGACCCCGTGTCGCTCCCGCGGATGACAAGGAGCCAACTGAAGCGGAGGCATTGCGAGCAGAGAGGTCTTGAGTGGAGCTGGAAACCCGGGTATGGTTTTTGAATGAGCAGTTTGTGAATGAAAGCGAATCGGTGAATGGGGCTGACTCTGACGTCAGTTGGAATTGATTGACGGTTCGCCACGTGCCGTTTCTTTTGGCCCTATTCTCCGTTCGCTCCGATTCGGGCACTGGGCCACACGCATAGCCACGCACTTCCTATAGTCCGCTTACGCACTCGGGACACAACAATCCATTTCCATTCATCTTTTCCCAGCCTCTGCCTCGCCCGAGTCGGAGCAGGGAAACAATGCCTGCTCACGCACTTGGCTATACCAAGAGGCTCTGCCCTACTGCTCCACTAACAGAACGTGACGCATCTCGCAGCCCACTTCCGCTCCTCAGGCTCTCGCACTCCGATGACCGTGTCTTCCCAGCCCACCTTCCTCTCTGCCCGCGTATTAATACCCGCACAGCACTCATCAGCCACAATGCCCCGCAAGAATCCCCACTAATGGACTCCCGAGTGTGGGATTAGTCCCAGACCCCAATTGACATGCACATGCAGAGTAATGACTTCTTTTAAAATTGGATCTTCGCTAAGCTTCATTCAACTCCAAAGATTCCGTCATGTCAGGCTCCAAGACGCTCAGATCAACCACCAACTGGGCAGCCACGCCACAGAGCAAAACAAGGCATGATTGAAGAATAGCGCTTCTAAGAAGTCTAGTCCAGCCTAATTGCTACTGTAATCTGCCGCTCTTGTCTCCTTACGGCCATCAGATTAAATTCCCATGCAGCTTACCAAACGAGATGTTTACTTGTTCTAACGAGTTCCACAGAAAGTTGTATTTTCGAAGTCGGACGGACGACGAATGTCGAATCATCACATCCTCATAATTGGAATTTGTTTTCCAAGAAAACAGCGACTAAGCATACCTGCCGTAATTAGGTGGGACTCAGCTAATATATATAATAAACGTTATCCACGACAGCTAGATTAATAATTTCTAATAAACAATTTCCACGTAGAAATTACAAGCTCTGCCCACGAGCTCCTGTACTTTTATGAACCACTTGAATCAGCGATAAGTATACACAATAATAGTATACAAAATTTTGTTTTGGCTAAGTTTACTACTGATGATAGATATTTGCTAATATTCGTTAAACTATCGGTAAAATGGAGTACCAATACTCGAAGTAATTAGATGTTATCGTGAACTTGGATCCTTGTCGGCTGAAGTAAACAACTTGAGCCAATTAGGTGTTGCCTCTCAGCTTTCTGGAATATGCTAAGCTGCCATTCTTGGCGTCGTAGCGTTAACCAGGATCTCGGAGTTCTAAGCTCGGATCAATATCAGATATTATCCAGGCGAAAGTCAGAGGAGCATCTTACATGGCTGAATAAATTCATCAGCTCAACAGTGTATGTATTTCCCCACAAAGTTTTGCTGGTCTTTTTCAAAATTTTAGGTACTGACACTGATATGCAACCCAGTGGATATTTGAAGCTTGGGTTAGGTTAGGTTTAAAAAAAAGAAAAGTCTGGCGTTTTTGGATTCTTCTCGTCAATTCTAGTCCAGTTCATCTTATTACAATTATTTCGTGCTTTTTACGTCGCAGAATGGTTTTTGGATGGCGGTTTTGGGATGGCTGTTTTTGGATGGCGGTTTTTGGGTGGCTGTTTTTGGATGGCGGTTTTTGGGTGGCTGTTTTTGGATGGCGGTTTTTGGGTGGCGGTTTTTGGCGTGACGGTTTTTGGTGGATACGTTCCATTCCATATAGACCAAGTCTTTTCATCTAATAAATAATTAAATTGGATGTGGCTCAATTGTTCGAGGAGTAGAAGGTATTGAAACTATGTACATAAAATCAGACCCTAAGTTTCAGACATTGTAATGAATATGAAAATAAGTTTCTAGTAATTAATACTTACGTCCATCTTAGAGTCAAGAGGCAAAATAAAGTTTTTGATCAGATCCAGAGCAAATTAAAACGACAGGAACGAATATGAATCTTGAGAACGGGAAAGTTCACTACAAAAACCCCATCACTTTTGTTGAATGTATTTCTTAGTTTAGTGCAATTAACGTCTTCAAGGGGAAACATAAAATCTCCGTGTACCTACTTGTACTTGAAGCCAACTAACTGCTACACACATTTAATTCCTTTATTAAGAATTTAGTAATTTGGCAAAAATTATTTTTGAGTATTTTCGGTACATACTGTTATACAACTAGTGAATTAAAATATTCATAGTTCTGTCATGCTACTTAATATTAACAATTTTTGATATTTCTGCACAATACAACGTGCGTTCGTTCAATACATCAAAGTTTTATAAAGTACAGAATGAAAACATCATTCAGTCCAAAGTCCGAGTGTGTTTCCTAGTACATGGTTGTGGCTTGAACGGAGGATTACACTAGGCATGCTTCTGATTATATTAAGGTGGTTCGGAGCATGACATGAAGAGTTGTAAAATACCCGGGTATTTATGTTTTGGGGTATATACCCGGGTATATACCGGGTATATACCGGGTACACCGGGTATTTATAAGTATTCAAGTAGAATATCACATAGACAATTAACTACTCTGTTTATTAGGTGCAAATCAGCATTAGAATTAGCATTAGTGTTATTTC
>VNWX01001030.1:0-16963 GCA_009869905.1 Ceratophysella communis
AGAGTTTTACTAATTATGCGGGAAAACTACGGATACTACCAAATAGACTCCGAACTCTTTGAAGCCATCGTCACTATACATCCGAACTTATTCGATGAATTTGCATAGAGAGCATGCATTGAACTTTGCATTTTCAATGAACTAAATATTTAATTTGATGACCCAGGTTCGCAAAACATAATAATAATTGGCTCCCTTGCAGGAAGCTCGAATCCACTAGAATTTTTTAAAGAGTACGCACTTTCGCTTTTCTGTAAAATTAAAATTAAATAAATTTAAGCCTAAGAATGCTAAAAATAGGAGCAGCAACGGCAATACAGTACAAGGGTAAAGGTATTCTACCACCTATTCAGTACCAACTTGAATTGAAACCACTACTAATTCTAAACTAATTCCAGTCTACTAAACGAGAACTAAATAGGAATGTTGAATAATCACTGTTGTTACTTTTTACCTGGGAATAAATTTCTACATGCGGAAGCCTATTTAAAGCATTCCTTACGTTGAAGGACTGGGACTGGAGTTGTTCGTAAGGCTAGCGACGAGATTAACACAGATAAGGTTGATAATAATATTGTAATCAGGCTAAATATTTGCTTCGAATTTTGAATTAAATTGTTTATGACATGGCTCTTCTCATTTTCTCGGAGGGATGACAGGGTGCCCTCCTGTTTGTCGAGCAGGTATCGGTGGAGGCTGAGTTGTTCGGGCGGGCACGGGTGGCAGGTTAACTGGTGCTGGTGTTGGTGCAGCAGCCGCGGTAGGAATCGGCGGTTGACCCTGAGATCCGGTTCCGGTACCTGGTCTCGCGGGAAGCGTGGGCAAACTATTGGCTGGTGGCTTTGATAATTGAGGCTGAGTTTGGAAATCAGGCATATTTTCTTGTCGAGGGGATTCTTGAGGTGAAGGTGTCTGTGATGGAAATGACCCTTGACGAGGCGGAAGGGGTGGAGGAACTTGCCGGGTTGGCGAATCGTCACTTGTCTGAACTGGAGAGAATCGAGGAGGTGGAGAAGGTTGAGTTGGTGATTGCTTTGTAGAAGAAGCGTTCGAGCTCGGTACACTGTTCTCCTATAACGGTAAACAAACATGTCACATAATTTCATATTTCAATACAGCTTTCGTAAAAATTGAAAACAAATAATTAAATTATCAGCGGGTTATATGATGGTGCAGATTTCCACTTTCAACATGCGACGCACGCCATCAGAAGCACTTTAGTTTATCTCGCTAATTCATAAAGGAAATCTCGGTTGAAGTAAGGTAAATCATATCTGTAGCAACAATGGTGTCCCAAAAAATCCACTACCTAGTTGGCGTCAACTCTGAGTTCAGTTAAATCATGATAGTGATTATGTTAGGTTAAAAATCCAAGTGGATTTATCTTAATTCGAATGTAATAGAAATGCAAGAGCGCCAGCACTAACAACAACTATTATAGTGAAAAGCGACAGTGATACACTACAATGTTCTTCCACGTTGCACGTCGAGAGTAGATGTCAAGGCCCACTATTTAACAGTCCTCCTCTAACAAGCCCGGATAGCTCAGTCGGTAGAGCGTTAGGCTTTTAACCTAAATGTCCGGGGTTCGAGCCCCCGTTCGGGCGGATACTTTTTGAAAGTTTTTCTTGTTGGTATCTTCCTTTCGTTATCTAGGTACTTTCTATTGCTATTCCATATAATTGCCTGCTGGTACGTATGTCAGCCAAGTTTTTTTTAATTTTTAATTTGACCATTTTATACTTTACCAATACTCGAATACTTTCGAAAGAGACTGCGGCTGCTAGGGCCTATGGCTTAACCTGAATGGTCCGTCAGCTGAGGCACAAATAAATATTGCTAGGCGAGAAAATAGCTTTTCATACCTTGCTAGGTAGTTTTCTTTCAGGAACAGGTGATCGAGGTGGTGGTGGGCGAGAAGGTGGACCAGGACGCGGTGGAATAGCAGCATAATTTGAAGCGGCCACTTTCTGAACAACGACTTCTGGTTATGAAATTAGAGTCTTATCTTTAGTATCATACAATTATTACCCGAGATTCAATGAAGCTTAATTACCAAAATAAAATTAACTAATGAAATGCTTTTACCGGTAATATTTAGTAAGCATACCTTCAGCATAACTATTATTAACCGCTACATTGTTGTTATCACTTGAAGGGAGTAATGGAATGTTGTTATTGATACAAAGTGCCATTTCCTTTGCCAGATGATCCTCCCAGTCCTGAGTCTTGAGGGAGACGTAAACCGAGTAATTTCCAACCTGTAAAAATCAGCAACCATGCTGCTTGATGCTAAATTTTCACAACATGAGTATGCCATTTTCATGAAATTGATGTTACCTGAATCGTTCGTAGCTGACACGCGGCCAGAGCTGCAAGACCATCACTAAATGTGATACATAATTCGTCACCCAAGTGCCGAACTAGGATAACGGCACCACATCCCGCAAGCTGACCAAGAATTATCTCATCACTGTCTTCCTCGTGAAACACTGCTGGGTCTTCTGCCCTGAGAATGACAGTTGCATCGGGTGGACCGAATTGTCTCACGACTTCTCCGAATACTTGGTCTCGCTTCCTCTCATCAACTGCAAATGCTTCAATTTCAATCACGGAAACTACTGGACGATGATCACTCTGCTTCAACTCAGCCCTGCCGTAATGAATGCATCGTCCCGGGTTCCAGTCAGGCGGTTGTCCTAAAATCAGAGTAATGGTATATAACATTTACTACATTACGGTTTTGACTTTGACACAGTTTCAGCAATTCGCTCTTGCATATTTCAAGGGCAGACTTACTCATTTCCTTCAAAGGCATTCTGCGTTTCCAGAGAACACGATCCGTCCATGCTGGAACACGACACTTTTCACTAGTATCGTAATCTTCGGAAAACAAGTCATACTTATAGGTAGGAGCGAAATCAATGTCTCCCTCTTCATACCCTTCAAAAACATTTCCTTTTTGGCGTTCTACTGTCAACTGGTCTTTCTCCAGGAGCAGTGCCCATTCCTGCCGTTGAATGTTGTCCTTTACCTCCTCACGATCCATATCAAGCCGGAAATTAAAATCTCCACACCAAAATACATAATCGTGCGATTCCAAATTCCGACCCTAAAGAATAGGTAATACTAGAAAGATAAGTAAGTTCCAAAATCAAAAACAGTGAGCAACTGCTCAACTCAAAGTCATATATTACCATTGGGAATAGAATTTTCCGAGTAATTTCAGCGTAATCATCACAGCGCTCCTTTACTTGAGACTGGCCAGCTGCGAAGTGAGAACATACGAAACAGATGGATGTACTGTAGATGGACATACGGAGTGCTACTCCGCCTTTGTTGCCTGAAACAAAAATTCATAGAGTTATCAAGTGGAGAAAAAAGTATTACTTTTTAGTTTCACTAAATTTTCGTTACCTGCCGCGCCTCCTAAACCAGTTTTGACGGAATCGGTGGCCACGTCTTTAATATGCGGTAGTAGTTGCGGACGCACAAAGACGTAGAGACACACGCCGACTAGTTGCAGAGACGTTAGAAGAACGTAGCCACGATCTCGATTCAGAATCTTCTCCAGTTCTTCGGCCCATGCTTTCTTATTCTCGGAACTAAAACAGGAAGTAGTAGTAGTAGTTTAGAAGTACAAATTATAAACTATTTCCACAATTACAAAAACTAATTTGAGAAGTAAACCACACCAGATCAATGTCAAATTCGCTTACCTTGCTGCTACAATGTTTCCAGCATTCAAATCCACAATCTCTTGAAATCCGACGGCATAAATATCAGCTGGCTTATCAAGCTCTCCATCCTCGTTGAATGAAACAAGTGCTGTAAGATTAAGTTCAGAGACTTAGGTCGAATTAGAATGCAAGCAACGAATGTTGACTGAATATAATAAAACTCACATGAAGAACGAGCAATTTTTGCGGCATCAAGAAGCCAATCTGATAGCGATAAGTCCTTGTAGACAACGGAACGAAAATGCTTTCCTCCATTCACATTGTAAGTTCCAACGATTACGGTCAATGGTCTCGGGTTAGTGTAGTCTTCCCAGCGTTTCACCATTGCCTTGAGTATAATCGGAGGTGCTGAGATAGAAGTCAAAAAGATTAGTGTGAATACTGGGCATCAATCCTAACGAAGAGTGGTAGGGAAGATACTATGCTGGACTCACCATGCAAATAATGTGATGGTAAGAGGTTACGCGAATAACTGGTCAAATCCGTATTGAATGTGTGTCCAAGAAGAAGAACGTCAATAGCTTCTTGTTTACTTTGATCCAAGAGATTATTTTGAATTGTACGAGCCGCTGATCGAGCTCCGTCCATCAGCTAAAAACATAATAATCATCATCACTAATGTAAATAGTCTACTATAAATTGAGAGCGAGACCAAAACTCATAATAAGGGCTACCTTGGAACCTCCTTGAATAGCACCCGTACCGGCGTATATTTTAGACACTTCATTTCCGTTGTTGACCCACATTTGCCTGAATACCTCCTCGAAGCGAGTGTAACTTTGTGGTTTGTCTAGAAGGCCCATTGTTCGCAATTGCCCCTCTAATGTCTAACAAGTAAGTAAACAATGATTAGTGCTACAATCCAGTTGCAATTCGTTGCTGTAATAAAATGAGACTGGGCTATTGCTACGATAAAATAACATGAGCTTACCTTCAAGCCAATAAAAGTTTGCACACAATTCGTTCGATCTAAACAGTCGAGGCAGTTCGTTCGAATTGTACCACTCTGTATTCTAAACATTCAGCAATTTTCTGTTATTTTAAATTCTCTGCCGTTAAACGAAATGACGATTTGGTAATGATTAAGAAATCGTAATCTTTTACCTTTCAACTCGAGACTCTTTGGTATAGAAGAATCCGAATTCAGCCATGTAGCGATGAACTTGGTGCTCTAATTTGTCTAGCCCTCGGTTTCCACGAACCTCTTGATGATAATCGAATAAAATATGTGGAATATCTGCGTGGTTTTCGTTTGTGGTGTGCTGTGTCTGCAAATAAACACGAGAATAATGATAATTTCTGATCCCCTCAACAGGTTATTCAATTCATTTTCACTTACATGAAACAATGATGAGAGCATTGCTTCTCCTTCCTTGGATCCAACAAGACTAGTTCCGAGAAGATTTACAATAACTTGCTTTCCATAGCGGTCCTTCAAGATTTGCAGATGTCGAGCCAAAGCAGAGCATGACGCTTCGGACCCACGAGAAAGTCGGACTTTGTGTGACCCAACCTAGATTGAATGCATTGACATACTAATAAGTATTCGAATCTACTCCAGTGCAAGTCTGTTTGAAATACCTGGACGCCTGGTTGTTCCCAAAATAGGGGCACAGAGCCACGAGTCTGGAGGAATGATGATATTTCGTTCTCTGTCGACATGATCTGTTCCGTCTCCACAAAATTAGCCACGTGCCCATCATCATTCGTTCCTCTGACGTTGAATCTATGAAAAAGTCGATGGTATCCATAAAATACGCCCCTCCGAGTTTTGCAACTTCCTAGAACTAGTATTATGTATTTCACTATTCAAAACTTACCGAGTTCCTGCTCGCTCACAACTCAATCGTGAAATAATAGCAGCTTTTACGTTCTTGACACCAGCGTAAACAGTCTTAATTTCTACAGATCCACATGTAATTCTCAGCAACCATTCGTTGCAATCAACTCCGTAACGAAGTAAATGTAGAAACAAAGTACGGTTCCTAAATAAGGAAAGCTTTGACGTAAATATATTAAAAACAGTGTTTGATAGAACGATGAATGACGTTAACCAGTAACCACTTACCAGAAAAACCGATTATCTGTTTCTTTAGTAAAAGTCCTTTTCTGTTCGCAAAGACTCAAGTCAAACGGTTGGTTGTTGCCAACCCAGGAGAAATAAAATGTTCCAGAATTTAATACTTTCTTAATCTGAAAATGCAATACAAATATACGTATTAAATAAATTATTGAACATTATAGCTTCATTCATACGATTGTATGCACACTTACATCGCTAACCATGTCATCGTCAGGAGCTGGACTTCGTAAGTTAATAAAAGTACATTGAGTCAAACGAAATATTTCCGAATCACCAAGCTTCCCGACTGAGACACAGCCGCTAACCATCACCAGGAACAGTTGTTGGTCTTCCTCTGTTTAAATTACAAGATTCGACGAACACAAATTATTACAGCATTCGATTCAGACTTAAAAGTTTATTTCATGCTTGATCTACAAGTTCTAATTAATAAGACCGGGTACAGCATTCGCAAATCATGCATTGAAACCAGCAACAGCTACTAAACCCCTACAACACTACAGAATAAACTACAATTCGTGAAAACTGGCCGAGCTGATTATAAGCCATTACACTGATACATGCAAATAAGTGATTGTTAGTACCTTTTGAGTTAGGACCTGAGTGCAGCATTTAAAAAATACAGTACAAATTACCGATATATTGAAAAATCTTTAATAATTCTAACTCATCCCTTTAAGACATGTCATATTGCCCATAACAAAATTCCCGAAAGTCAAGGTGATTAGCCGTCATAAATTTTTTTTTTTACATTACCCACTTCATGAAAATCGAATACTTTCTGTTTCAAAATTATTGAATTTGAAATACGTACCTGGATAGAATTGAAGAACTCCTAGACACCCATAGAATGATTCAAGCATCGGCTTGTAGTTCTTCTTGATCATTTGAACCTCAGGATTCGCTGCAAAATATATGCACAATTATGTTAGTATTTCTGGAACAATGTTAGCAGTTACAGTTAGCTATTCGTATTTAAGTTGCACTTACTCAGCTGAGCGACAGCATTGGACTCGAAGAGCAGAGCTTCATCCTTGTTACGATGCTGGAGTAAAACACTGAACTTTTCCGACGGTCCAATTAGGACGTGAACCTTGAACGGTTTGCCAAGAGCCATTTGAACTGTGTATTAGTCCTTGCAGATTTTCCAAAATTCAAGGCGCTGTCCACATGAACCGCTTCGTTTGGATCGTCTAATTACCGAAAATGCATGGCAATAGTGTCCGCCTGCAAGCCGTGGTCACAAAGCCCAGTACTGTGTGCTGTTATAGAGAGAAAATTATCGAATTAATTAAACTTCCCTCAAAAAAGCTAGGTATTTCTTAATTTACAGTCGAAGGTAGAATCAGGAACTAAAATAAGTACTAAAGATAAAGTACTAGGAAATAAATAAATGTAAAATAAAGAACAGAACCCTCGCAGATTGTGACGTGACGATGATCATAATTTTGAAACAAGACACAAGATCACTTTCATGAATACAGATCCAAACAAGACTACTTATCTTTAGTACATGCAGGAGCTTATTATTAAAATTAAGCTGGAAAATACATTTTACTAGTGTTGATTAACTCGGCTTACGTAGTTCGTAGTTATCTCGGGGGCGTTGAGTAAGTTCTAATTGAGTTAGCAGTTGCTACTGGAGTGTGGATGCTGGGTAGTAGAGTAGAATGAGATTGGAATAGTGTGGGTGGACCGAGAGTCTGAATTAAGATTAACTCCCACTATTCCCAGGTCTCTGACGTCCACTTCCAGAAGTCCTAGTGCCAGACACCCCAAGAGAGGCTGGAGAAAGTTCTGTCTACTCTCTCAAGCCTATGTATTTCACTTGGCAGCTTTCAGGTCTCTCAACAGCACAGGCTCAAAAAATCCGATTTCCCTACCATATTTTACAGCGTAGACTGCAAATGCTAAAGCTGCAAGACGAAATATCCTGCAGTTGTTGATGCAGTTCAGCCCGTATAGCCTAGCCGTAGCCGCAGTGTTCATTCGTTTGGCTTATGAGGGCGCAGGTTTCTCCTTGACGTGTAGAAGATAAACCTCGAATCTCGAAGCCGTATCTCAATCAGCTTTATACTTCCCACGCTTTCACCTCTGCAGTGGCGGAGGCGCAGGCTAGGCGGCGAGCCCTTTCTACCGATTGCCCAGTGCGTCTCAATGCCCAGAATGTTTTTTGTGTAGATTTTTATGATGATTGATTGATTGATTTTTGATATGATTTAAATATAAAATTCGAGTACTATGTATATCAAGCCTCTTGTCATGGCGCGTTCTGTAGATTTTTTATAAAAACGATAAAAATGTACACCTATTCCATGGCTAGAGATGCCCGACTTATGAAACACAAAGTTGAGATACAGCTTACCTAATTAAAAATAAATTAAAATCCAATGCTAGGCCGAACCATAAGCTTATAGGTACTCTGGTCAATAGTCATACATTTAGCTGCCGGTTTTCCATTTCTCAGGAATAGGCACTATTGCTATTCACTATGGTTGTATTTGTTCTCTTTGTTTAAAATTTTATTTTTCCCAAAACGTTCAATAAAAATGTACATTACTTTTGCCTGCGCACTTTATATACTTTCAGATTTCCCTGCAGGAGCTAAGCCGCCGATAGGATGCGAGCGAAGCAGAGCTAGACTTTGTCACGCAATGAAACGCTAAAAACACTCCTGCAAGTAGCGCCATTCTGGCCTTCGGTGCATCAAAAATTGTCAAAAGTCAAAAAAAATTCCAAAAAATTAATAAATTTCTCTCGCTTCGCTCGGAAATTCAGGGCTTGGTTCACTCGCAATGCTCGCCATGCCTTTGGCGCATCAAAAATTGTCAAAAATGTCAAAAGTCAAAAAAAAGCTCGCTCCTTCGCTGCTCGGGCTTCGCCCTCGACAGCTTACTCGCTCGCCGCCACGACGGATTCTCGGCAGAGCTCTCCTTCGCTCGCTAGACTCCATGTTGTAGCAAAATTCTCAAAGATTCCCGCGAGCATGCCGGCTAAAGCCGGCAAGCACCACGGCCCCGCAGTGTCTGGCGCCGCCTAATCGGCGGCTGGACACGCGGCACCAACCAATGGTTGGTGAAACAAAGCATCCCACTTGTAGAATATTTAAAATTAAGTTGTTCAAGTAATGACGAAATCAAATTGCATGGGACCGGGCTCGATTTTGCTAATTTTAAAGCTTTTGATGTTACCATTTACAAGTTAGTAGATAAGAAAGCTTGAAATAAATTATAAAATTTGGGTGCAGTTTTTGCCATAATTAGGATTTTACCCTGTCAGGAAGTTAGAGTCACGATTCAGCAGCAAGCTTTATTTTACTGTAATTTATCGTATACGACATTTCCGATGCATTCTTGTTGCAGTTGTAATTACGAAAAGCGATTTTACCGTTTACTCTTATTTCTAAACTGAACCATACGGAACCAAAAAAAAATTAATCTAAGTATAAAAAAAACGATTGACGGAAGCACTAAATACGCCTAAAGAGGAGATACAACTAATATCGCAGAATAGGTAAAGTTACCTACCTAGTCGTACGTAAACTGTGTCACTAAACCTCAGCCCGTCGCTTCTGTCAAAGAAAAGCTAGCTTTCTTTCAAGTATGCATTTTCACTTGAGACCCCGACTCGGCGCGACAGACCAGAACGAAATTCGTGATAGGGTCCACCCAAAGCCGGGTTGACGCCTTTGCCTTACTTCTTTTCGTTCCCGAATTTATGCAAGACTCCCGTATACTCTCTACTGTGTTACTTACCGCTTTTATACATTCAACCTATTCATAACTCTTTCACTCACGAACTTCTTCCCGTCCACATCAGTAGTAAATAGTTGGCGTTTCTTTCTTGGTCACACAAGCTTCAGCATTGAACACGGAAGACCTTAATTTATAACTGATAAGATAAACTCAGAATGGAGGGAAATCATCTTCCGAAACGAAGCAGTAAACTGGATCATTTCTTAAGAAAAAATTTACCTGCAACAGAATCTGGATCGATCAGGTGCGAGCAATAATCATGCTTGATTAAACGCCTATTGTCTTAAAAAATTAGTTCCAAAATGGTCTATGTGATTCACTCTAATTTAAAGACGGCACGTTTGTATTTATTCAGGTACTATGAAAAATGTGTAGCGGAGGCCAAAGGAGCTCTTTTGCTTCGTCATATAATTTTAACGGATGAATCACTGTACGTCACTCAAAATCCACCTAAAAGCTGGACTCATTCAATTAGTCTGTCAAAAATTCATGGAATAAATCTGGTGAGTATAAATTTAGTTACTTGCAGTTTGAGTATAGGACGAGCCTTTTTTTTTAGTTTGGTGACATTTATAAAATACGTGTAAGAAAATTATACGGGCACTAAGAATTTCAAATTGAATGAAAGCACCAGGATATCACGAAGAAAGTAACTCTGTACTTAGGCTCCACTTTCACTCTGTATCTATTTATGTAGTGCAAACATGCCAACGCGCTTTCTTTTGTGTAGCCATAGTTGGCTCTAGACCTAGTAAAATTAATAGCAGGTGCCTACTCTAAAGTTCAAGTTTAGGGCTAAGGTATAATGTGACAGTCTTTGTGATTTTTGATTGGAAAATACACAATGCGGCTGGCACGTACCAATACGAAGCACTGGGCCCACCTTAAAGCATTTACAAAATCATACAGTGTACGCAAAGGAGTTACTACAAAATTTAATCCGCAGAAAAAACTGCTATTTGAATAGTTAAGTGCTTGCATTGCCAATTATCTAGAAATTGATTTAAGCTAACAACAGCGCGTTAACATTGTTTCGTGTCCTTTCTCCTACAGAAATTCAACCGGCGGCATATTATTTTTAACAATTCGGATAGCAATTTCAATTTAGCCGTAGATCTATTTTTAATTGGGTTGGATTAAATTTCAGCGAATTTAAAAGCTACTTACCCAAAATGAAAAAATTAGGCTTAAACGCTTGCGAAGGTTTGTGAACAGTTTGCTAGTTGGTGATGAATAGGCTTTCCGTAGTTTCACTTTACTAAACCGCCATTTAATCCAAAAAATTACTAAACTAAACACAATTTGGTTTATAGAATACCTGGTGGTATGTAGAGCGCACTAGCAATGTTCCATCTTAAATCCAGTATGTTTATTACCTTCGAGTTCGAGTTCATCCATTATTTCTTTAAAATTGAATTTACAATTAGCAGAACAAAATATCGCAATCTAGCTGTTTCAAGCCCAATGTTGTAGAGTAGGTACAGTAAGGAATAAGGCCGTAACTTAGCCTTCGTTGGCTCATTCTAAATAATGCATAGTTGCTAAAAGTTAACAATAGCAAAGTTCCAAGGCGTACTTTCTCCATCGTAGGCGTGTACTGGAAGTTCTTTAACATGAATATTGAAAAGTTTCTTAATTATCTGCTTCGAAGGAATATGAACTTGAGTTGTCATTTCGTGCTACACTTTTTCTTAAAACGCCCACAGACGTGTTTCTACGGCATGGGAACTTGGCTAATGGTTGCAACTGCTACGAACACAATAGGCTTGATTTCACGAGAAATCCGATTCGTTCCGTTACTCCTTAATCCTTAGCCAAATATTCTGGAACAAGTTTGCATATTATTTCACGAGTTCACTAGTTAAAAACTATCTTAAAATCATGAATTAATTAGACAGCTTGTGTAAATCAAGTTAATTATTGAGGATCATTCTGGGCCCTTAAGATTTTCAGCTCTTCTTAGAAGATGTAATTCCTAACTTCTGGGTACAATTGTCGTTTGTTAGAAGAAGCGCACTACATATACCTGCAACAAAAGCATAATGTAGGTCGGCCGGACTCAATCAAGCCTCTCGAGCGGTCTGCAAGTAAAATGACCGTGTCCGAGTCCGAGTCGGACCCAGGCTGGGTAGAGTGCTTGTATAAAATAATGCACAGGTTTGGAGATGATATGCATATTTTAGCAGTAATGACTCTTTCTCTCTGAACTTGAAACCTGGCAGTAATCGGCAATCAAGGCTTTCTCTCTCGCTTTCCAACTCGGCGCAAAGCAGTCAAGCCATTGTAATACGTTCAATTGATTTGTATTATGAAATAACACATCCATATCCGACCCCAGTGACCAACGAAATAGAAAAAGGGAAATACCGAGACATGCTTCTGTTCTCTATCGTTTCTCAAACAAAGGGAAATGAGGATTTCACGTGCCTTTGCAAACACACATATTTGACGCACGTTCAACGGCAGAAAGTAACCTTCAATTTTGTTTTTGTTCCAAATGCAAAATCAAAGTTAATAGCCAAGAATTACGGCTGATCCTGGTAACTTTCCCTCCTTTTTTCGTGGAAATTCAGAAACAGGTCATTGTATTAAGCAAAGACAACTAATAATTGTGTTGATTCTGAACGGTAGTAAAATCAAATTGAATCCGGTAAAATCGGCGATTAAATATTATAGCTTGCATGAATGGTTTGTTTTTGCTACGTCAGTCCTGGTATCGTGAATGTTCATCAACCTTGAAATCAGTAGAAGGAAGTGTATGACAAACACTGAAATAATTAAGTTCCGCCTGTATTTGCTTTTACTTACATCTATTAGACTAAAACAAAATGCTATTGATATTGATTTTCTTGAAAGCATCCGTGCTTTCCAAAACGGTTATATTGTATGAAAGTACTGATCCATATCATGACATTTGCTGTCTCTTCACGAAACAGTTGCATGTTTGAACTTGAGAAAGGTTTGCATACATACATAATAAATCGAGGAAAGAGTAGTGGCAGTATGTATGGTGTTGAAGTGTCTAATCAAGAGACAGAACATGATACCAAATATCAATGCCTCCACGTCAGGGGAAAAGGTCGGAAACGAGCAAAGGGAAGCACCTGAACTTCCTACGAATAAATTATTATGAGAATGTCTGGTACTGAACTCTGACTGTCGGGACCTAGCACACAATTAAAGGCCAATGTCAAGTCTGGAAAGGTTCTGGCGAGCTAGATATTGAAGTTTATCAATTACAAAATGACATTTGTAGTAAACAAATTTTCTGGGTTTGGTCGGAATAATAGCCTGCCGAAACGATTAACTAGTCGCTAAAACTGTGGATCTATCAAAAATATCTGGAATTCTAAAACTCTGTTCTGTTTTGCTAATTATTATATTTAGAGGTGTATTTTAAAATAGGCGAAACTTCAAAATTAAGACTAATTATATGTTATTTCAATGGAGTAGTAACACCCGAGCACAGCCCGAGACTACAAAGGATCTTCTTTAATTTTATAGAGCTTTTCATAACGCTATTTTTTTTTAAAAGCGGAGTGAAAGTCAAGCTATCGGTTTTAAAGGCCTTCATTGTTCTTTAGTTTCCGCCGCTCGTTCCAACATAATCTATGATTAGATCAAAGAACAAAACAAACAACCCTGTAGGTTCTGAATAAATCATTTCATTACTCGCTAATTAAATTATAATTGACATTGGGCGTTCGTTAGTCTTTATTTGCCGATTCGAAGTTCATTTTCCTATTCCTATCATTAGCTTTTCCACTACCGTCGTCCGTTCAGGCATGACTCAAAGTCATTGTCAATGACAAGCCTTGTCAGACTGAAACATGACTGACTGGATGAGGCTTCCAATTATTTCATTGCTACTAGGGATTCTGCTTGGAATTGCTTTCAATTAGTCCCTACCAAAACTCCTTATGAGCTTTGAGCGGTATTATAGGATTCGACTGGTAAACTCATCGAAGAATAAAAATATTTATGCGTGTATGAGTGTATGGCGAATTAAATGTCGTGAAGCCAACGGCAAGGACATTAGTCCGACTGTTTTTCCGGAAGTCGTCAGCTTGCATGTTTAAGATAGGCCCACTAAAACTGGATTGCCATTATATCCGTGCTAAGATTAGAGAAGGACGCACAGCTCGGACTCGGAATATTGTTTACAAATGCTGATATAGATTTGCTTGTACTTAAATGCAAAAGTTCTCGAATTCAGGCTAGATTTACATTCTAATGATTTGGCCGTCGCCAGGCCGTACCTGTTTTATTGAATGTAAATCAGATCCGTATCTTCAACTTTTTAGGCCAATGCCAAATCTCTTGAAATGTTTGATGGAACATGGTAGCGACGCCCAGCTTTTCGCACTAGTGAGTCACGCACATACAGTTGTGCGTTTTATGACTTGAAGTCTTGGCGTGATTACGTGGCATGCTTAATTAACCTAGACCTACTCAGAAACCCACAACGACATGTTTATGAGTCAAAGTGATTCTTGACGTGTTTCAGAAGAAGGTTCTTTGGAAGTCAAACTTCAAGACAGCGTAGTATAACTTGCAATTAATTACTTCCTGTAGAGAAAGTCTTACAGTATTATGCGGCAAGTATGTCTAGTACCCCTAGATCTTATTTAGCTTGTATGTATTTCAATTTCAGGTTCCAGATCGTCAACCGCTCCTGTCAGGCGGTCCCGTAAACAATGCTTTCATTTCTCAACATATTCAAATTAAGTATGCCAGTGGCATTATGCCGAATAAAGCCAAGAAGCAAGTATTTCATATCCAGAATGACAAGTCTACGCTGCATTGGGTTAACTCTAATTTAATGCCTGAAGAAAATGAAATTTGTCTCACAATTCCAACAATGCTTCAAATGGCTTATCAATCCTATTCATCATCAGGAGTGGGCAGCGAATCACCAATGACAAATGATCGCTTGAGCACCATGAGTGACATGGAAGAATCTGTGATTTCCAAATCGAGTGAGCTGCAAGGCAGAAGTTTAATACGAGAATCGAGTCAAACATCGAGTGAAGATTCTTTAGAAACCCTGCCAGAAACTTCGCCTCACCGCTCCAGCTCCGTTCTTGAACAAAATCTATCTTCATGGCGATCCGGATTGCAAATGACCGGTGCCGACAAACGTCGTCCAAGCTCCGTGGACATAAGCAAATTACCAAGTGTGCGACGGAGTCTGCTTAGCAAATATTTCAAGAAAAAAGTTCAGAAACCGGATCGAGGCGGCGTAGTAATTCAAGAGCAACCTGACCTTGACGTCCAGCCGGAGTTCGAAGAAATTAATCTGTACATCTATGAACCGGACTCGACGCTTCTGAATGAGCTATTTTTGTACTGGAGTCGTCAGCTCTTGGTAAGTCATTCTGACGCTCTGCCCAAGCAAATGTTGCACAATAACTGCTGGAGCTTTAAATCATTTTCTGAAAGCTTAGAAATCTAATAATAAGTACTCATGTCGAACGTGATTGACAGAAATCGACTTTGCAAATGGGGAGTACGCTTGAAGAAGCAAAGGAAAATCCAAGCTACGGATTGCGTGTGGCTGGGAAAATTTTTCTCGATGAATCCAAAAGATTAGAGCTTCTGTGTAACTCGAAATCTTTGTTATTCTTGGAACTCTTTCCAATACTTTGTAATTTCCATAAGGGTATTCTGCGATATCATCATTTGAAAAGACTCTGCCTCAATGTAAGTCATCTTTATTCTTGCTTGTCAAGTTTTCGCTTCTTCACATACAGGTAGTATTGCGTTTTGATCAAGGAATCGGGGTTTTTCCTAAATTTCAAATTTAGTTTGTAATTTTTCCACACAAAACTTGTAGCTATAGTCACCTAAAAACATATTTGTCTGTAATAAATGAATTATTTAGGGGCATTTGACAGCATGCTCGCGAAGGACGTTTAATTGAATTACATACCTATATTTTTGATCAAATGTATCTAGATCAGTTTGCAATGTTTTTATGCTCTCGTTCTGCGTGTACCGGATGCGAGGAACTAATTTCATGCTTTTTTGCATAATTCTCGGCCCCGCTTGACTTCTGTCTCATTGGAAAACTTTTATCTTGTTTCTTGTTTTGATCATTGCACGCAAATCGCTTAGCCCAATACCCCGCATAATTTGTAAATGGATAGGATCATCAACCTTTGTATTACTTATTGCTATAATTCTGGTCGATACATCGAAATTACTTTCTTCCTTATTTCTTTTTCAGAGTCAAACTTTAGTTACAACACTCTTGGGTATCATGAAGTCGAGTTCCTGGAACTATCCAGATCCAAACCCTGATATCAGGAACAGGAATGAAGCAATGAATTTACATATAATAACAACAGAAAACGTATCTACGAGACAAAGCTTTCAGGAACAGCTTTCCACCAATTTAATTCTATTTGACATATTTCGCATATTGATTGAAGATCGAAGTGGTGCCTTATTCATGCAAACATCCGGGAAATCGAATAATAAGAACTCTGACTTAAGCTTTAACTGGAATTGGGTTTTAAAATCTCTGTTGGAAGCCATTTTTACATATCCCGTATTTCCAAATCATCTGCCTCTCGCAGATCGAATTAGACTTCAAAGGATTTGCTCAGACCCCCAAACATTTGCGACTCTGGAATGGACTAATGGTCCGGATGCTCAAGTATGTGTTTTCCTCTATTTTTGTCCATTAAGCTGCTAGAAAATCAGGAAAAATAAAATCCTAGCATTTAAATTTTGCCTGAGGTATTTAAATATGGAATCACGTATTTTAAACCTTAAAAATTTAATCACGATTCTAAAGCTTTACAAAATTTACCTTTCATTTAACGTCACAAAATATAATTTTTTAAAGTTTTTTAAAGGTAGAATAGTTGTTCATAGAGAGTTTAGTTTATACTTTTGAACTATTTAATTTCAACAGATCATTCACACGTTCTCAATGGGACACAATACGGCTGTTGCGCTGCTACACGAAATCCTGTCTGTGGTTCACTATTCCCGTGGAGATCGAGAGCGTACAGCATTCATGGGGTTGCTTAAATTATATCCAATGGTAATATTTGATCCACATAATTGATCCACATCAGTGATTTTCATTCGTCGTTAATGCCTGTGCGGCCGCGAGAACTGATGATAATTTTGTCATCTCTGATTCTAGGATACCTACTTACGACAAAGCGTAACTCAAGTAATCAACCTGCTCTGGTCAACACGTCCTGAAATGACAGCCTCACAATGCGTATTGTTTCATCGGCATGTCTCTGTGCTCATGACACTGGTGAAAAATCTTGCATTTCCGAAGAAATTTCTTCGTCAGAATTTTGCGGAGGAATTTCAGTAAGTTCGAATTTTTCTGCTCTCATAACAAACCGATTTTTTTTTTT